>JARHVA010005108.1:0-310000 GCA_037957365.1 Torreya grandis | reverse complement strand
ACTTGCTTCCTAAGATATGATTGGACTCAAAATTTAACTCTTTAGACCTCTTCTAGGATTAGGTTTATATACTTATGTTCTTTTTTCCATGAAACTATATTCTTTGATGATTGGTCTATTCTAGACAAATGAGATCATCAATGCTCTACTCTCTTAGGCTTAATTACATCATCTTTGAACTATGATAAAAAACATTCCTTATAAAAAACACTTTAACTATACCTCTTTTAATCAAATCTTCATTATATGTATATAAAAAAAGAATTCATCCCTGATTATTGGTATCTTCTAAACCATGTTCATCCAATTTGCCTTCATATATTTCTCCCTTTTTTATCCAATCTCTCAATTTTTCCTCTTGGACTAAAATATAAATTTCTTCACTTCTAATCTTATCTCATAATCATGAAAATAATTAGTCATTAATGATAATATAATATCATGAATCAAATTTCTATTTCTATTATTTCAATCATATTCACAAATCCTACGAAATCCCTTTACTTCTATCTTAATTTTAGATTTATAATACTTTTGATGACTATCCTTCAAAATTTGTTTTTAATCTTGTTTATTTTATTAATAGAAGAAAACTTCATATTCAACCTTAATTACTCAATATAAAATTCAACATGCATACTATTTCATTTCAAACAATCATTATTGACTCCACAACAAGATTTAGTTCAAAACTCATTACTCATGATTTTAGCTTTAATTCTTGTTAGTAGTAAACTATATTTTAATGATATCTCACTCAATACCCAACCAATAGAATTAAAATAAAATTTATTGATTTAATCTCTCTAAAATGTCCATTCTTTCCAATTTGTAGATAATTTGATTGAATACACTTGATTTTTTGATGATTTTACTTACTGAAAATACATTTTTCTGGCTTATCTTAGAACTGTAGGTTCATATTATGATCATAACTTCATCCACACATTCCAAATCAAATCAAAACATTTTTCATTAGATTATTAACTCAAATTTTCCTGTACTCATATATTTCTAGAATTTTTCATTGGTTCAAAGTTGTGTTATGATCAGATTTCATGTTGCTTCTTGATGATTTTTCACGTATGACTTGGGTAATATTTTTAAGAAAAAATTAAAATATTTTAGACATTTCAAAGAATTCAAAGCATTTGTTGAGAATGAAACTAGTTTAAATATT
The DNA here is from genome assembly GCA_037957365.1 of Torreya grandis. Lineage (NCBI taxonomy): Eukaryota > Viridiplantae > Streptophyta > Pinopsida > Cupressales > Taxaceae > Torreya > Torreya grandis. The sequence continues at coordinate 308,820 of JARHVA010005108.1, read as the reverse complement.
AAGTGTGTAAGATCAGATCAAGGAGGATAATTCATGTTAGATCAATTTATTGAGTATTGTGAAGACCATGGAATAAAGAGACATTATTCAACAGCCATAACTCCACAATAAAATGGAGTAGTTGAATGGAGAAATAAAACATTTAAGAGATAGCGAGGATAATGCTAAATGAATCCAAGATACTAGATAAATATTAGAGAGAGGCAATTGCTATAGTAGTGTGTATTTAGAACAAAACATTATTGAGAGTCAATAATGACAAGACTCCTTATGAACTATGGAAAGACAAAGCAACAACAGTTGATTATTTTAGAGTTTTTGGCAGTAAATACTTCATAAAGAGAAATGATGAAAAACTTTGGGGGTTTGAATCTAGAGAAGATGAAGGTATATTTCCTGGTTATTCTAGAAAAATTAAAGATTATAAATGTTAGAACAAAAGAAACAAGAAAATAGTTGAAAATGCAAGTGTTAGGATAGAAGAAGATGGAACACAAAGAATCAGTGATCTAGTAGACATTCCTAAAATCATTGAAGAGGAAGATTTTGAAGAATCAGATGAAGATGAGAAGAAGGAGAAAAAGGACACCAAAAACTCATCAAAATGTGTCCAGAGAAATCATAATGAAAGTGACATCATCAAGGACATAAATGAAGGAGTTTTCACCAGAAGAATGATGGTAAGTGAATCTAAGCAAGTTAATTTCTCTTTGTTATCCAAAATTCAGCCTAAGACTTTTTCAGAAGCTAGACATGATAAGCATTGTGTAAAGGCAATAGATGAAGAATTAAATTAGATGGAAAAGAATGATACTTGGGAATTAGTGCTTAGACCAAAAGATCACAATGTGATAGGAAAAAAATGGGTTTACAAAAATAATTTGAATGAAAATAGAGAAGGACCAAAAATAAATTAAGATTAGTATGTAAACTATATGCTTAGATTGAGGGAATATATTTTTAAGAAAATTTTGCACCAATGGCAGGGATAGAGGCTATTAGAATGTTTCTTGCATATGCATTGTTTAAAAATTTCAAAGTGTTTTAGATGGATTCCAAATCTGCCTTTCTAAATAGAAATCTAGAAGAAGAGGTTTACATTGAGTAGCTTGAGGGATTTATTATATCAAATGTTATTATCCATGTATGTAGATTGAAGAAAGCACTGTATGGATTGAAACAATCTCCCAAAGCTTAGTATGCAAGACTTGATAAGTATGTGTAAGATTAAGGTTTCAAGAGAGGATTTGTTGACAACAATCTCTACATCAAAACAAAAGGTGAGCATCAATTGGATATTGTGGTATATGTTGATGACATCATTTTTGGAGGAAACATTGAAAAGATGACAAAAGAATTTTTTGATAAAATGTAAAAAGAATTTGAGATATCTATGCTTGGAGAATTGTCATTTTTCTTAGGATTGAAAATATTTCAGTAAGATACAGGAATTTTCATATCTCAAAGTAAATATGCCAAGGAAATATTGAATAAATTTGGTTTTGAGGATTGTGCACCAGTTGGCACACTAATGGGTACAAAAAATAAGGTGAGAAAGGATGAAGATTCACCTATTGCAGATCAATCTTTGAATAAATCTATGATTGGTAGTCTTTTATATTTGACAGCATCAAGGCTAGACATTATGCATGCCATAGGTATGGTTGTAAGATATCAGTTAGCTCCAAAAGATAGTCATGTTAAGTGGGTGAAGAGAATATTTAGATATATCAAGGGGACATTGGATTATTAATTGTGGTATCCCACAGGTAGATATTTCAATTTGGTTGCTTATACAGATTCAGATTGGGCAGGTTGCTCAGATGATATAAATAGTACAAGTGGAAGAATTTTCTTTCTCAATGATAGCTTAGTATGATAGCTAATAAAAAATTAGAACTCAGTATCACTTTCTATAGCTAAAAAAAATACATTATAATAGTATTATGTTGTACTCAAGTGCTTTGGATGAAGCAAACTTTTGAAGATATCAAGGTAAAATATGATGGACCTATTTCTATTTTTTGTGACAACACAAGTGCTATGAATATTTTGAAGAATCTAGTGATGCATTCAAGAACAAAACATATTCCCATCAAATATCACTTCTTGAGAGAGCATGTTATAGATCAATAGGTTAAGATGGAATATATCAATACTACAAAGTAGATTGTAGATATTTTCACAAAGGCACTACCAAAAGACACATTTGAGTATCTATGGGAGAAGTTGAGAGTAATTTATTTTACTTCTTGCCATTGAGTATCAACATCAATTGAGGAGGAAATAAGTGTTAGCTCTAGGATAGGCCCTTTTCCATTGATGTCAAAGGGGTAAAAGAATAGAAATAGGTATAGGTGTAAAAATAGGTGCAAAAATAGGTACAAGGAATAGGTACAGGTTGCTACAGTAAGGGGGAGTCACTATATGTTTTTCAAATGGTAGTATGTGTAAGTTTTAGGATGTGGTAGTTTTAGTTTGAGGTTGCCATCAATGACAAATGGGGAGATTGTTGAAAATATTATCATTGATGCAAATGTCTAGCGTTGGTGATAAAGGCTCCATTGTATTTAATATTCATATCTTGGCTAATGTGTGTTAATATTTAATTAATATTAATGAATATATTTTTAGTTGCATATAAATCAAAAGAAGGACCATGGAGAAGTCAAAGAGTCATGGGGTAAAGACAAAAGAAGAATGGGATGCATTTTCTCATAAAGAGTCATCTTGACGAATTCCAAGAGTCATCATGTGAAGACAAAAGAGGGAAGGTGCATTTTTCCATGAAGGGACACTTTAAGGAATATGAAAAGTCACCAGGATAAAGACAAAAGAGGAAAAGATGCATTTGATTATGAAGGGTCACCATGTGACTTTTAAAATACAAGGATATAAAGGGTCATGCAAGTTTGGCACCATTTTCCTTGAGGATTGAAGGGTCACAAAGGGTGAATTCCAAAGGTCATTTGGAAAGCTATAAATAAAGGCTTGAGAAGCTATTTGTAATATGCAAGACAGTGCATGGTTTGTATTTGTTTAGAGGAGAGAAAAGTAGGAGATATTTAAGATTTATATCATTTATTGAGTAAGCAACATTGAGACATAGTTATGTTTTATACACAAGAGGGGTTGGTTCTCTTGTAGGTTGGTGCTCACAAATAGTTATTGTGTTGGTGCTCGGCACAGGGTTTGGTGCTTCTACAAGTTGGTGCTTACAAAATTTATAATTTTAGTTGGTGCTCATTCATATACTTGAGATTATTCTCTATGGTTTTTCCCACTTTGGGTTTCCACGTAAAAATCTACTCTCTCTCTCTCTCTCTTGTGTGGTGCATGTTATTGTTTTAGTTTTATGGCATATCTTGAATGTGTGATTAAGTGATTAAAGAAAATAAATTAGATTAAGTAAAAAATATATAATATACTGATTCACCACCCACCTCTTAGTATATTTCATGCTTAACACACATGATCATATATTGTATGAGTACAAAGAAGTATTCACCATATTTAAAATACTTTATTTTATTATTCAAGCTTCAAAAAATATGATGCCAAATTATATGAATATCTCTAGGAGACCTGTAAATATAAAATATCCTCTTCTATACAGTGTTACATCTACAATCCACTTAATAACTATGATCCATTTGATCTTTTTCTTGTCTCATGATTTTATTTAGTTCCTATTATATTGATTTGAATATTATCAACTCATAATTTAACCTTATAAACTTGTCTTAGTCTTGACTTTGCCTCCTTATTTCTTGACTTTAGACTTATTCAAAGGGACTAACATTAGCTTAATTACTACATTGGAATAGGATTTACAAAGGTGAATAACATAGTTTTTGATGTTTACAAACATATTGAAAAGTGGATAACATTTATTTATCACTCTTAATCCCCCAAAAACCTTTACAAGACATTGTTATAACCATAAAACTATGGACTTATCTCATGACTAGGTACTAATTTGTATATTTACATATGAATAATGAATGATCTTTTGATGCTCCTGCATCATATGGACTAGCTATAGATGAACATTGGATGTCTCCTTTGGGTCTAGGACATCATCACTAACATCCCAACCTCTATTAATCCTTGAATTTTTTTATATTCTCAATTGACTTAGAACTCTTTACTTAGACAAACTCTACCCTTTCATTTAAACGAACCTATTGATCCTCCAAAAGGGCCTACAGGTTACATCTAAGGTATTGACTGTGAGTCATTATTCATGACTGTAGGTTATATCTCTTTGTACATAATTAGGAAATTTTGTACTTTGACTACATCATTTAAAACACTAGTTGTATCCTTTTCAAACCTTATATAAAGGAGGCTTACTTGGTGTAGATAGCTTGATTGTGTTTTCCATTATATATTTATAGGTGATGATCTACTATTTTTTGTATAGATTGAGGTAGGATGGGAGATTAAAAAAACCTTGATAAGGTCAATGACATTGCTTATGAACCTCTTCATCCATTAAAAATAACCTAAGAGGTAGTTCAAACTCATTTCATTGAGACATTATTCTAGCCTCCACTATACACCACTTTTCATGTAGTATACTTGATTATAATTTCACCTTGGATGGTGAATATTACTCATTTAGTTAGGTTTAAGGATATATAAAACATCATCATGACCATGATGATACTCAACATCTCTGATGGGTACCAAAACATTGGATTCATGATGTGTATTTGGATAAGGAGTAGTGATATGTGTGTGATGATAATGGGATAGATAGAAACTAATAATGGAGTATTAAGCTCATAACTATGGTTGAATAGCAATGTAAAAGTAATGAAAAAATATAGGTTCTTAGGGGATTGGAATGAATCAAAAATCCACACTCAAGATAGTCTAAAAGGATCCTAGACATCTCTATGCATATTCCTAACATAATATATCCCTTTGGAGGTTCTCAAATAAGCATACATAGTGAAAAGAAAAACCTAGGATTCTCCAAATAACCTTAACATCTGACAAATGAGATTATGAGGGTATTTAAGGAAATATTAGTGGTTTATAGGATGTGAAGCTTTGATGAATATTGAGAAACCTAAAGGAAGGACATCTGGTCATGAAGAAACATGTCATACTATGTTTTGAAAACCTTGGATCCATCATTGAATCATACACTATTTTCTTATCTAGCAAACCTTAGAGAGATATATATATATATATATATATATATATATATATATATATATATATGCAATCTTCTCTTGGAGACACCATGAGAGAGTTATAAATATACAATTTGAACCAAAGAGACATGTAAAATCTTGAAAACACCCTATTTATCCTTCAACATTGTTAACCTTTAGGTGAATGCATTGAACACTCTATTTTAACATTCAATCTTTTTTACAGACTATAGATTTGGAAGTTTAAATGTTTCTCAGCCCTATAGAATCACATGCATGGATAAAAATTATAAGGAAGTCATGAAAGGTTTATTCAAGACCTAAATAATTAGGAATAAATATTAGTTTAATCAAATAAGTTAGAAACTCAATGAAACCATTCTATTTCTTTTTCTTTGTGTAGATGTGATTGATGACCAAACCCCTTGAGTTTTTAGCATTTGTTCATAAAATTGGGAAGAATAAACTAGCAAAAAATACCCATGCTTTTATGATCATAAGGTCAACCTCCTCTGGCCAAGTGCTTGAATGCTCTTTTTCTCTCCCCTGTATGAACTAAGCACAAACCTGAAGTACTCTTGATATCTACCAATGAACTCAGTAGGGAGAGTACATTGGTTTTTGTCTTTTCAAGCCTTGAAACATTATAATTTTATCAACATGTGTATGTGAAAAACCCTGCTTACATAATATTGACTTCTACTGAGCAAATTCATATTAAATGAATTTGTACCACCTAAAAAGACTACTAAATCCTACAAATTCTCCTTTATTTTGTCATGTTTCAATTTATAAACCACCATTTTCAATAAATAAGAAGGATAATGAAAGAAAAAAGGCATATGAAGATAATACATTTTGGAGAGTAAAAGGAGCATGTTTTCACATGTTTGGGCTCACTTAATGGCAAACCAATTTTTTGGACTCATGGAGGGGACAACTTTAAAACATAAAAAAATTTGATTGAAGCAACATGATGACCATGAGGATGATTAAAGGTGTGGTTCATGATTTAGTGTCCTCTTGAGGTCAAATTTGTCATTTTAAGACCAAAATCTTTCTTTTAGACAACATATATATAGCTTCAAAAAGAGATTTGCTAATAAATATCATAAGAGTACCTTATAACCTTCTTTAGGTTTCAATTAGGATTCTATGTATATTGATAATACTTTCAAAGCTTATAATTAGCCATACTTTACATATACTAAGTACATTAAAAAATCTCATGGTGAGTCATTAGTTGCCACCTTCAACCATCTCCATCAAGGCACTTTAGATTACTAAAACCACTTCAAACTTTAGTCAAAGACCTCCACACATACTCAAACACTATGAGGATTCTTAACACAATTTAAAATAGGGACATGGAAATGATAGGAAATGACCATGTATAGGTTTGGGTGGTTGTCATATAAAAGTTTTTGGTTATTGGGGTTGGCATTTGTCTTGAGAGTCCAAATTGCCAACATTTTTGATAACTAACAGGGGTTGACCAACTTGTTGGTCAAAGGAAACTACTCATATTCATGACAACGATGACTCATACATGGTAGTAAGACTTGATGACCATTCTTGGACTATAAAAAATTAACTATACTCAAATATAAATAACCAAAGAAACAACACTTAGACCTAAGAATAAACAAGGTAAGACACGAAAGCAATAAACTAAACTTGTATTGATAACTTACTAAAATATTACAACAATACTATAAACAACTAACTTGAGACTAACTTATTTCCTCTAGGATCAAATGGAAAACTTATTTGATTGCTATGATACCATGAGGTTTAGTTGCCATGTTTTTATTTGAGTCCAATCAGGAATTGCTCACTATATGAGGACTCCACTTGCATCTAGGGGAATTGACATGTTCATAGCCTCTTAGGAGAGTAGCTAGACATTTTGGCTCCATCCCTAGATGCATGGGTTGGTTAGGTATGTCAATCACCCAATCATACTCATTTAACACTTGCCTTACTTACATCAACAATCTAATTTCTATCTCAATCATGGGTTGATCCTGATTCTGCATATGAGACTCAGAATAGTCAGCCATCATAGTGTTCTTTTCAAGAACATTATCAATCTCTTCATGGGGTGGAGATGGGTTATCTAAACCTAAAAAAAAGTTATCTAAGTCCTCCCAAAAGGCCATCTCTTCATGATCAATTGAAAAGACATGGATTTCCTTATAATTCTTACCATTACTTGTAAATCATCATGTTGATCAATCATTTCCAACTCTCTCACTAAGTCATAACAAGGCCCTTGACTTGATGCAACTTGGTTATCTTCCTCTTCTATCGAGAATGGGAAATATTAAATCCATTCAAGCTCCAACTCATCTTGTCTTGGTATTTATAAACTTGAATTTATTTATCCAAGCTCTAAAACATTGGTGGTACTTTCATCTAAAACTTAAATCTTCTATCCCACTCCACCATTCCAAGCTTCCATGCTAACTTCTTCAATCTCACTCAATAAATCATGGTGAAATTGTTACCAAGGGTTATCTAATTGACTTGACATGATCTTATATGCTACAATGGTCTCATGTAAGTTGTCTCCATGATTGTCTCTTAGAGGAGGAGTTGCATGTGTTTTGTCTTCATCTACTTCACCATCATGGCAATATGACTGAATTACATCATTAATCTTTCCTTCATGTTCAAATTATGATATTTTTGGATGAATGGGGGTACCAATGGTAATATCTTCATCATAGGTGATAGAGGTTTCTTCTTTAAAGTGTTCTTGAAATTTAGTTACAATTGCAACATGATCCAACTCTTAAAGGAATGTCATCTCATTAAAAAATCTTGGAAAGTTATTTCCCACACTTTGATGTTTAAAATATAAATTTATTGCACTTGGTTCTTCTTCACAAGAGGAGAGGGTGGGAGGGAAATGTACCTCATTATCTTGTTTGATAGTTGCTAAAGTGCTCTTCCAACTTGGAGCCTTAAGAGTATCAACCTTTGACACTAGATTTTTCTTCTTCCATTATTCAATTACCTTGTCAAACGAAGATGTAATTTAATGCTCATGAGTGGCTATAGCATTGAAGACTGATGGGGAATTTGGAAAATTTGAGGTATATCCTAAACTAGATTCCATATCTCTCTCTTCTTTTTGACTCTAAGTAATCATAGGAGAAGGTTCCCTTTCAAGGGAAGATATAACACAGTCTGGTGTTCTAGCCCATGAAGGCATCCAAGATGAAGTTATTGTAGGATCTTAATAAGGCATGGTGGATCTTGAAGGGGATATAGAACACAAGAAGATTGACTAGGAATATAAGGATGAAGGCAATTTACACTTGAGGTGTTTGGTGTGTATGGTTAAATATGAAACTTGAAGAGTGATTCAGACTTGATTTTGACCCTAACACTATACCCATGTTTTCACACCATCTAAGACAAGTCAAAAGAAAAGAATCTCTTGATTTTGACCATTAAGTCACCCCTTAGCTTCTCAATCTCTAAATCCAAACCCTCATTAGTTGGTGTAGTTTGATTATAAGGAAATATAGGTTGGTACCATGATTGGTCAAGAGGATAAGAAAGTTTCCAAGGAGGTGGAGAAGGTTCAAAATGAGGTTGATAGTGTTGGAAATAAGGAGGACCATTATAGGGCTAATAAGGAGATTATGGGGCTAACTCCTTTGATGCATCTATTTGGCTCAAATTTTTAAGACCTATTACTGTTGGGGTGAAAAGGGATAGAGAATGTAGAAAATAAATCTACTATAAGGGTGGTGATACACCAATATAATTATTCATCCACTCAAATTAACCTTAACAAACACTAGTAAGCAATACAAGTGATTGAATCTTCTAACTCAAATGATTCCTATGCAAAAGTGTTTCACATAGAAGTTTCCCTAAGTGGTCAAAACATGAGGATAATAATGGAAGGCCTGGATCAAGGTACACAAAAATCAAATTTCCACTCCAATATCAACCTCTTATCATTCAAACACTATATGTGACCTGCATTAAATCATATACTAGCAATTAGGTGAGATTAAGACCTACCAAGGGAGAAAAACTACCACATTTGAAAATCATACTAATAGAACACACTAAACCAATATCAAAAAGTCTAAGAATAGTCATTTACATTAGCTTAAGAGGTTACAAAGTGCCAATCTAGGTAGAGTCTCCTCATATCTAGGTGAGGGATACCAAAGTAGGCCTTCAAAAACTCAATAAATAAAAGTATCAAGAGAGAAGAAGAGGGAGAATGGTGTATAATTATTTAAACAAGTCAAAATATCATGACTTATTCCACATGATAGTTATAACAGCCTTACATACTCTTCCATGCATTAAAGTATCTTCAATGAGTGTCCTTAAGGTGGTCAAAGTCTATTTTTAGTAAAATTTGACCCATGAAAGGTCTATGCATGCCATCCTTAATCAGTTCCCTCTATTTTATCTATTAAAAGCATTTAATAGACACACATAACCAACCTTCATGTAGTATTAACTAACTACCTCTTCTCATATGTTGACTATATCCATAGAACCACCAAAAAACCTTCATAAATGCTTATGAATATGGAAATTTATTGATTCAAGGGGTAATTATGGATGTTTCTAGATGTTTCATTAACCACATATAGTCTCTTGATGCCCAAGAGTTCTTCCATCTACAACTTTACTCTTATTGAATAATTGAGCCATCTTGACTAGGTTCACAAACTAGCTAATTAGTGAGGTACTTTAGTATAGGTGAACACCTCATGATTTTAAGAGGTGAAACAAGTATCAAATAAAAACCTCTAATTATTAGGAATTTGTCTAAGTCCCATACTTTAATTTTGTCTTAAAAGTATAAAATATAGTTTCTAGAGCTGTCCATACATCCATGCAACTACGTACCATGATCATGACCTTCTCTAAATGGATAACATGACTTAGGTGTTTTTTAGGTGATTCCCATCTATTTTGATGCCTTTTCCCTCAAATCCCTCTAGTCAGGTATTTACTAGGGCTTTAGAGAAGTTTAAGAGTGCTCAGGACTCTTAAAATGATTCATAGAGGTTAGGGCCTAAATCTCTGAACTAATTCCAAAAAAATATTGTAGACTAAGCCCTCCACCTATCCTAAAGTTATTATCCTCCCATGAAAAAGTTACATACAATAGTGAGCATATGAAGGTGCTTCTTGGGGAAGAACATGCTTTCTAAGCAGTTTTAGGTGTTTTTAGGTCAGAATGACCAGTTATATCATCTCCCCTATAACTTATATTTGATATACACCTCTCAAATAAATTGATAATATTGTCCATGAATATTTAAGGTGTCCTTGAATGTCATCTTTCCTTCTACTCCATCTTTTGAATGACACTATTTCAATGAGGATACTAGACAAGAAGATAATACTGTAGGGTTTTATAGAATTTTAGCTTTAGCCTGAGTTGTGAGGCTCTCTTGTTTACTATATTTCACATGAATATCATCTGTAAAGTTATTTGGAATATCAATATTGGCTTGATAAAATCATTTGCCTTCTATTTGTATGAATACATTCTTTCATCTAAAAATCTAGGTCTATCTGTTTGAATAACTACCTATGAAGACTCTTACAGATGCTTATTACAAGACTATTTGAGGACTTTATGTCCCATTATCTCTCCTAAATCTCATTATATATGTAAATAATCTTCAATTCCTTGCTTATAGGCTCAAATTAGCCTTCTCAAGCCTAGTTCGTATAAAATGATCCTTGCACATGCCAACCAATAGGTTATTATGATTCTCAAAAGACTTAGGAATACCATAAATATCTTTTCATGGCTCAATCACTTCATCTAGATACATTTTGAATCCTATTTCCTTCATCAAGTACCTTCTAGGGTTTTAACAAGGGTTTAGAGGTCCATCATTTTAATGATGGTTCATATTGTAAAGACTGCCAAAACAAAACTTATTATTATGAATCTTTAGTCTATTGACCCCTTCAACTTTCTTAAGTATCTTAGGTTCCGATGCAAAAAGTGTGTGAAGATAGGAATGTTGGAATGTGTGCTTCGAATTGACTACTTAGACTATGTAAACCAAGGAAAGGAAGATTTTATAACCAAACTGATAAGTTTATTGCATTCCCATAATCTAAAAACTTCTATTAATATTTTAATTGACTCTTCACACCTTATTATGACCTTAAATGTGTTATAAGAGCATAGATATGTCTCAAAATGGTAACAGGGTTTCTTAACAAGTTTAAGGTCTATCTCCTTGAGCTAGCCCTCAATGGAATTTAAATTGAAGCTTGAATATTATATATATAATAGAGCATATTGAGAAACTTAACACCACATTTTATTACTAAAAAAATCTTTAGGAAGTCTAAGCTTCCTATCTTGTTCTCAAACCTTCAAATAATTCACCTAGTCTCATCATTGACTGTTAATAGACTAAATTAGGTTTGATAAAAAAAAATGAATGTATCCACTAATTTTATGAATTTGAGAATAAAATTAACACCTTAAAATACTTACAATAATAATTTGTACCAAATTTGAGAGCTTGATCACCCCTGTAGAGGCTTCAAAACCTCAAACTCTCCCAAGAATAGCTATAGGTGTTGACTGTGTGTAGGTATGACTGGTTGTAAATGCACATTGACTATATACTTTGGGTCTAAGAAATTATCACTAACATACTAAATTTTATTAATCCTTGAACTTTTTTGTATTATCAGTTCACTCAGAACTATTTACTCATTCAAACTCTGCCCTTTGATTTAAGCTAACCTATTGATCCTCCCCAAGGGCCTATAGGTTACATATGGGGTATTAACTATAAGTCACTGTTCATGATTGTATATTATATATATTTTCCATAATGAGGACCATTTTAAATTTAATACATCATTAAAAACATTGATTGTATTTTTTAAAACTTTATACAAAGGATTCTTACTTGGTGTAGACTGTTGGGGATCAACCAACAAACTTGATTACTTTTATGTAAGCAATTAAACACAGAATTAAACCAGAATTGAAAGCAACTAGAATCAGAAATAGCAAAGAATAAGAGATACAAGAAACCACCCTAAAAACTTGTAGTAAACTTTTCCAGATGGAAATACAATGAAGAAAAATCACACTTTCTTCTCACGCCTCTCAGATGTACACATCTCTTTCCCTCAAGAGTTTACAATCAATTCCAACAACCTGGATTCATACACACATTTACAATATGTCTTGTACTATTCTCATAAACTTACACAAGTATATAAGCTATGAATATCTATCCCATTATATAGAATTAGGGATCATGAGCAATGCATTAACAACCATTAGATACACCTCCAAATGAATGACTCAAAATAGTCCTGCTAAAGATAGAGACGTGAACTTACAATTAACAACTAATCCTATCATGAAAACATTCTATTCTGTCCACAAAAATAGATTTTGGATGCACAAGTGACCGACGTCGGTCCCTTCTTGTCTGCCTGTGACCGATGTCAGCCAATCCATGACCGACACCGGTAGCTACTGGTCGACTCCTTGCCGTCATCGGCGACTGTGTGAATCCAGCAACTTCAACATCCACTCATCTGGTGAAGTTTTTAGTTCCACACCTTAACATAGACATCTTGACTATGTTTTCTATTATATAGTTGTAGGTTATGCTCTATTGTTGTTTGTACAAATTGAGGTAGGATGGGAGATAAAAATAGATTAAAAAGGTGAATAAAATGGATTATTAAGCTCTTAATATATTTAAAATAACCTAGGAGGTAGTTCAAACTCATTTCATTGAGATATTCTTCTAGCCTCATCTATACACCAATTTCCATGTAGTATACTTGACTATACTTTCACCTTGGTTGTAGGTGAAGATTTAATCCTTTAGCATGGTTTAAGGCTATATAAAACATATTCATGACCATGATGATCCTTAAAAACCCTAAGGGGTGACAAAACATTAGATTCATTATGTGTATTTGGATAAGGGGTAGTGATATATATATATATATATATATATATATATATATATATATATATATATATATATATATATATATATATATATATATATATATAAAAAACTAAGAATGGAGTATCAAGCTCACAATTATGGCTGAATGGTAGTGTAAAAGTAATGAAAAAGTATAGGTTCTTAGGGGATTTAAATTAATCATGAATCCACACTCAAGATAGTCTAAAAGGATCATAGACATATCTATTCATATGCCTAATAAAATACAACACTTTGGAGGTTCTCAAAGAAGCAACATGGTGAAAAGAGAAACCTAGGACTCTCAAAATAACCTTAACATCTGCTAAATGAGATTGTCAGGGTATTTGAGGATATATTAGTAGTTTCTAGGCTTTGAGTCTTTTATGAATCATGAAAAACCTAATGGAAGGACATATGATCATGAAGAAACATGTCATATCATGTCTTATTATGTTTTGACAACCTTGGATCCATCATTTAACCATACACTATCTTCTTATCTATCAAACCTTAGATATGTATGAAATCTTCTCTTGGATACACCATGAGAAAGTTATAAATTTGTATGAATATAAAATTTGAATCAAAGAGGCATGTACAAACTTGAAAACACCCCATTGATCTTTCAACACTATTAACCTTTAAGTGAATGCACTGAACACTCCATTTTATGATTCAATCTTACCTATAGATTATATATTTAGAAGTTTAGATGTTCTTTATCCCTATATAATCACATTTTTGGATCAAAATTATGAGGAATTCATGAAATGTTTCTTTAAGACCTAAATAATTAAGAAAAATCATGAGTTTAATCAAACAAGTTATAAACTCAATAAAACTATTCTATATCTTTTGCCTTGTGTAGATGTGAATGATGACCAAACCTTTTGAATTCTTAGAATTTGTTCATAAAGTTATAAAGACTAAACTAGAAACTAATACCCTTGATTGTATGGTCATAAGGTCTACCTTCTTTGGCCAAGATCTTGAATACTCTTTTTCTCTCCCCTATACAAACTGAGCACAAACCTGAAGAGCTCTTGATATCTACCAATGAGCTCAGTAAGGAGAGTACATCAGTTTTTGGATTCTCAATCCTTGAAACATTCTAATTTCCTCAACATGTGTCTACAACAAACCCTCCTTACATAATCCTAATTTTTCTTGAGAAAATGCATACTATACATATCTGTACCACCTAAAAAGACTGCTACATCTTGTAAATTCTCCTTCATTTCCTCATGTTTCAATTTTTAAACCACCATTTTTGGGGAATAAGAGGGAAAATGCAATCCAAAAGGCATATAAAAATAATTAATACATTTTGGAGAGTAAGAGGAGCATGTTTTCACACATGTGGACTCACTTAATGGCAAAACAATGTTTTGGACTCATGGAGGGGACAACTTTAAAACATAAAAGTATTTGATTAAAGCAATATGATGACCATGAGGGTGATTAAAGGTGTGGTTGATACTTTGGTGGCCTCTTGAGGTCAAAATTTATCATTTTAAGACCAAAAAATTTCTTTTAGACAACATACATATAGCCTCAAAAGGATATTTTCCAATGAATATCATAAGAGTAGCTTATTTCCTTCTTTAGGTTTCAATTAGGCTTCTATGTATCTTGATCATAATTTCAAAGCTTATAATCAGCCATACCTTGCATATACTAAGTACACTAAAAAATATCATGGTGACTCATCAATTTCTACCTTCAACCGTCTCCATCAAGGAACTTTAGATTATTAAAACCACTTCAAACCTTAGTTAAAGACCTCAACACATACTCAAAAACTATTAGGATACTTAACACAAGTTAAAATAGGGACATGAGAATGATAGGATATTACCACGTGTAGGATTGGGTGGTTATCATAGAAGTGTTTTTGGTTATATGGGTTAACATTTGGCCTAGGAGGCCAAATTACGAACAAAAGGTTTAAAGAAGTTGGGAAAACATATTTATAAACAAAATTGCCTACAATAGGGGAAATGAAATGGGTGGTGGGGGAAGTGTAGGAGATACCAAGGTAGAGAATCTTTGTCAAAATCAAGAAAATTATATTAAGATATCAAAATAAGAGGAATTTTGACATTAAGGACTCTAAAGAACTTGCCTTACCTGCATGAATTTGGGTTAACTTATGAAGTATAAATAACATCCCATAGAGCCTATATGCATGATAATTAAAATGTACCTACCTTCCCATAGCATGTTCCCCATTCATCAGGACCCTTTATAAAGTCATTATTCTACTACAAATATTGGCTAATTATGTGAGAAAGTAGGTAACACTATATAGAATTTTGAATCTTCTCTATCAGTCTATTGGCTTACTACACCCCAAATAACCTTGGCTCCATTATGAGGCTAACTATGGAGTTTGAGATTTGAATAGAATATAAGATATGCTTAATAATCATGTATTTTAGTGTGATTTTGAATTATGAATGTTTCTTTTTACCTTTTTATCATTACCTTTTCTTTAAATGATTTGGATTTTAACTTTTATGGCTTTTTCAATTCTTTCTCCATATGGATTTTGGAAAACCAATATGGGTGTTAAAAATGATTATCATTTAAAAAATTTAGGATTGGTAGATAAAGGAAATAACTTAGAGAGCATGGTATCTATGAGTCTTTAAATTATAGGTTTAAGTAAGAATGCTATCTTGAAACTGACATTGGTGTGCCCATAATGGAATGAAAGTAGGGGAATCGAAGAGAGTAAACATGAAATGATTGAGTTGCCTCAAATCACAAAAAAATTGACAATGTGATTAGGATAAAATGATAGTTAATTATGACTCCATATCATAAGAAGTAATGGATGTGTATGGAAACATGTATAAATATTTTATTTTGGAGGTGTTACCTTAAAATAAAAAAAACTGATTTTGATAGTATGAGATTACAAACCTTAGTCATTGCCTTTATTTTTAAGAAAAAAACTATTGTTTAAAGATAGTTTTTGAAAAATATAGCTTTTATGAGGAAATCTTGGTCTTATCCAAGGTATTGCACTTCAACTCATAAAATTTAAATGAAAGAGGGTAAAAATAAATGATATTATGAGGAAATCCTAGTCCTATCTAAGGTCTTACACTGTAACTCACAAAAAAATTAAGAAATGAAAAAAAACCCTATAAAATGACATACTTATGATCAAAGAGAAAAAATAATACTGGATTTATGAAGTGAAATATATTTTTAAGGAAATTTGGGTCCTATCCACAGTCTTACAATACAACTCATGAATTAAATGAAAGGAATAAAATGGAAACCCAAGGACCAATGATAGGGACTAATGTTGGTACGTAGAATGTACTGCTAAAAATTAGAGATTATTGTAGGAGACTTACAAACCATGTTATTATTTACAGTATATGGAAATATGAAAATAAAGTAAATGTTTAAGAAAAATATTTATTTAAATATTGGGCATTGGTAGGTTATTTGAAAACATGTCCATCATTTTGTATTTGATAGGTGTTGACCAATTTTTGACCCCAACTCAAAAATGGGTCAACCCTTATAGGTTGAAACTTTTCATAGGGTTATAAAATTTGTATGTGGTATTGTTATGGTCTTAAATGGTCTTGAATGTTCTCCATGTGGTCATATTTATCCTTGTTTATCTTGGTCCAAGGTTTGGTCTCATATGTGTTTGTCTAGCCTTAGGGGTTATATATACATCTTGGTGTTTTCAAGTGTGTTCAAGCTTGTGACATGGTTTATAGTCATTATAAAAGGTTATTAATGTGTATTTAAATTCCTAATATCATGCATTAACCTTTTATAATATTCTTATGTGCTAAAATGTCATTTTGTTCACCTTTTGGCCTATGTTTGAGGAGTTGTACATATCAATTTCAAAGGAAAACATTTAAAGAAGTTAAAAAATGTAAATTATGTTAGATAAGGTTCAAGGATAGTAAAAAACTGACAATATTATAGTTTTAATGCCTAAACTAAGCAAAATACCCATTTACAAGCACTTTTGGGAGCTTGTATGACCTTAGGAGATCTAATTACAGGTAAAAATGGTTTCATAGGGTCTCTTAGACCTTCCAAAGGTTATTTTGAATCTTTTGATCAAGTTTTAGGTCATACATATGCATTAGACACTATCCCACTTCCATCACTACCTTCACAAGATTAATAAGGCAAAAATCAAAAGCATGATATGGATAGGAGATAGAAAACAGGGAGATATAAATTTGGACATTATTATGGGTAATAATGAGATTTAATTTAGTTTCATTTGTTTGAATATTCATGTTCCCTCCTTTATGAACAATTGATAAGAGTGACAATAGGTCAATATACCTTGTCCATTCAAGCACAGTCTAGTTTTGCTCCTATTTCTTCATGTCCAAATTCAATGGAGGAGAATGGTTTTGTGTGATGTTTTCAAAGGTCAAATATCTCCGTTAAATGGAATTTTCATCATCCAATTCAACTCCATGAAGTTTCTTAAATAAAAGGAAATGTGTCTCAAGTGTGTGAGCATACCACCCTGCTATAAGTGTTTTTTAGTTGTTTTAAAGGATTATCACTTTTAGATGTTTCAAGTATTTGATTATCTATAGGATATCCTTAATTATTATATATTTCATGTGACATCTATCTAAAAATGTCCCTTTGTAGATGATCCTTCAATAAATGTTGTCTTCATCTTTGGAAGCATGTTCTTTGTCACAAATGGTTTGCTATAGGTATGAATGCAATATTTTCCCAATTGGTAATGAATAGTAATTATAAAATATTATAAGATCAATAATTAACAAGTTGGAAACTTGATAAAGGATCATGAATCCCAATGCACCCTCTAATGAGGGTTTTAGACAAGTTTCATTCACCTACAAGTCTGCAAACCTGTAGGTGAGCATTCATTAAGTATAAGGTTTCATTTTGAAGTGTTAAAGACATGGATAATGGTGACACAGACTCATAAACACTTTTATGACCTTGATATACTCCATTTCTATCACAAAAAACATGAATGAGTTTAAGAGACCCTCACTTTCAATGTAAAACCTTGTATATGAGTTGACTGTATGCACAATCTGTCCATGTGAATAGACAAGTTGAGTATGAAATATGATTAATCATAAGGTCTATTATTTTTTAAAGGTGATAAGTATTTTAAAATAGTTGACGCAATATTTAATCTTTAATACTTAGAAGTTGGTTGTCTTTACAATCCATACAAGCAAAATGAAGACCTATAGGTAACAGACCTATAGGTCCTCATTTTGGATTAAAAACAACTACCAAGGAAGAGTTGATGTGGGACCATGATTAATTATAAATGTGATAAGAAAAAAACCATTTAAAGAAACTAAAACATTTTCAAGTCAAGAGATGGTCAAAAAGATTGAATTCATAAGTCTAATATGCCTACATAGGTCTGAGTACAAGGATGAGGAGATAAAAGTTTGTGAATACTATGAAGGAACCAATGACTCTATAAGAAATAAAGAGTGAAATTTTAATGAGGTTTGAATGCCTTAAAGGTGCCATGATGGAGTGAGAAGTTCAATTTCCAAAGTTTATGTGTAAACCATTCTCAAGTAGTCACGTACAACCATCCTAAATAAGTGCAAGAAAAAATTTTTAGGTTTGTGGAGTATGATGTATTGAAAGAGATCAATGGGTATGGAGAAATTTAACTAGATTATCAACACAATGCATAAATTTATATTTTTCTCATTAATATACATTCAATACCTTGAAACATAAGATGTATTCAGAATCCTCCAATGACCACCTACAACTATTTTGAGGTGTAAAGAACATTGGTGCTTTGAAAGATGTGGTGTTTTGGATAATTTATGGAGGTTAAAAAATCTAAATATTGTAAAAAATTCATGGATATATTCATTTATTTGAAATTTAAGACCTTGAAATTGAAATGCAGTCAACACCTCAAGAATAGTCACCTAGAACAAGGCTTGAAGAGGTTGAAGAAGGGTATTGTATGTTGTGAAATCATGGTGAATTTAGAGTGCCAAATAAGGGTGATAGATTATAAATAATATTATAAAGTAATTGAGATGTAAAATTTTTGAAATTAAAATTTTAAAACCCTTGGATGTACTCAAATTATCTTAAAGGCTACCTACAGGCTAGCCTAAGCAAGATAGGCTATGTTTAAATCTTGAAAAAATAATGTCATACATAGTTAGTGAGAAGTGATTTTGGATGAAATTATATACAATAAGATTCATTCAAATCCAAAATTACCTAAAGGAGGTTCAAAATAGTTGAATTTATATAAGGCTCTCTAAACCCCTGTAAACACAATCATGTAAGCTATAGGCCTGTCTACCTTGGTAAGTGAAGGTTGTTCATTTAGAATTAAGAGAGGAGGTTTATGAGAAAATTTAATAAGGGTAAGTCATTTTATAATGGTTTGAAAATTATGACATAACTCCAATTATCCCTCAGACTCACCTAAAGTGAAATAAATAATGGAAACCTTGTTTAGGCCATGTATAGTCTAACTCATCCATAAACAGACCATAGGAGCAGTCATGAGAAATGAGGTTTGGTGAGGGTTGTATGAAGGTTTGAGGATATTTTAAGGTTAAATATGTAAGTATATACCTTTTATAATCATTCACAAGTAAATAAAAGAAACGAAAGTGTCATTTAGTCTCTCAAGACCATCTCAAACTCCTCTAATGGATGTGTGCATTTAAAATTAGAGTTTTCACTCACTATTGAGACCATGAAACTATTCATGGGAATAAATGGTCTTAAAGGATGATAATGAGGTCCTAATACTATGAACTCATGGAATCAGTTGTGTATTTAGGTCCACCACCTACATGAACAATGCTTAAGACTGTCAACGCCTTTTTAATGGCTAGTTTATAAACCAAGAGTCAACTTTTTGCACTCAAAATTGTAGGATAAATATTCATGGTGAAATAATATCCTAGGTATAGTTTATGGGGATATTAAACTTGAAAATTATGGCATTGGTTTAGGAGTTAAGGGGGTAGGGTTTATGAACAATCATTAATAACATAAGTCACTTTAAACCCTCCTAAAACCCTAGAAATGATCAGTTGAGAGAGATGAACCTATAAATCACATGAGATGGCCTGATTTTCTCTTAAAAAATACTATATTTTGTTGAGTATTCCAAATATATTCTTTATATGTACTTTTTTGGTACTTGTAATAGTACATACTATAATAAACACACTATTTTATAAGGTTTTTGGTGTTTTATAGGATTTTTAAAAGGTTCAACACTTGAAAAATATTAGGATGGGTAAATTAAGATGTATTTAATATATTAAATCAAAAAAATTTGCAATGTAAATTTTTGAAGTGATCAAACAATGCTCATTTTTTAAGGCAGTCTCAAATAGGGCTAAAATAAGACTAGGTGGCAAAACCATTTGATGGTTTCTCACACTTGTAGAGCGTATTAGGGCCTAAAATTTGACATGGAAGTTGGTGATAGGATAATTAAATTCAATCACATGATTTTAGGTGGTTTCACATGTGTGAGAGAGATATGGATAATATAAATAGGCTTTTAGGCAAGGAGGCCTAATTGAGGAGAGATAAAGGTAGAAAAAGACACTTCCACTCACTCTCAAGACATGAAAATTGGTATGGAGTTGTAAAATAATAATGGGTTATAAAATATGATTTTATTTGTTATTAACATCCATACACTATAATACACAAGGAATTTTATAGGTTTTTAGGGCTACAAGGAAAAGAGGACTAGTGAGAGCTTAAGGAACAAAATAGGGTTTTAGGAGTTGATCTAGGAACCAAAATGGATTGATTAAATTTTTATAAGGTATTTAAATACATTTAATGGAGATATATTTCCTTAAATAATATGAACTCAATTTTTGAGCCACTTGGACAAAACTAGGCATGGGAAATGAGGAGTTTCAAGACACCTAGGCATATGAATGATTGTTTCTATTGAAACATCAAAATAGAGGAGTTTATAAATATAGGTAAGGTGTAAAATTATAATTTATGAAGGAATTAATGGTGAATTTATGATTTATAATCTCATTTTTCACTCTTCTTATGCAAGGATGAACAATTTTTAAGAAGATGATCAAAGTGTCAAGCTGAGTTCTAACTCCTATGCCACTTAGAGGATGGAGCATCTTCAGAGGAGAGACACATATATTTGGAAGTATATTTTTAATATTCCATATCTCCTCCTTGTTTTTAAATATTACATGGACACTTGGCAATCTCCCTCTTCTATACCCCCCTTCTCTCTTCCTCATTTCTCTATATAAACTACCACATTTAGCCTTGTAATGGATCCCATTTTGGTATGGTGAAGCCTTGATAAATTGAATAATGATTTTGTATTTGAATAAAAATTTAAATATATTTTTAAGTTCTCAAATTATTTCTTAAGTGTGTGAATTATTTCATGGTTGAATGGTAAGTGATGGTTATCTCTCCTTGTGTTCATCTCACTCTTTCATGATTTATGTAAGTAATATAACTCTTAATAGGTCACATGATATGTAAATGGTTATTTTTTAAATATTTAAGTGTGAACAAGACTATAAGTTTCTATGATAAGACCTTATATTAATCTACCATGATAAATACATTGCATCTTACCTTCATGTTGAAACACTTTTGTTAGGAGAACCTTGGGTGTTGGGATTAGTTTTACAAATTTCTTTCATTGTGAAAGTTAAATTAGTATTGTGGAGTTAATATTGGTATATAACCTCTATTAGGATTAGTGTTAATATCATTATATACCTTTTCATTCAAATAAAGTAGATTAGTGGTTAGTTGTAGGTGTGGTACAAGGGAGATAACTCTTCAATCTAGAGACTCATCTCTCCCATTGGTCACCCACAACTTGAGAGATATTTACATGTTAAATAACATTTAAGGAGTCTAGAGTAGACCTCCTTAGGGTGAAAATTTTATTGATAATATTTTTGGAATGCTTGGTGGGACTCATTGTCTAAGAATTTGTCAAAGGTAGATGTGAACCTTAGAAAATTTGAAGTTGTAAAGCTTCTTTCATGCAATATCTAGTGACTTCAACACTCATTGGCTTTGGGTTATATAATAGTGATTCATTTTCATGCCTAAGGTAAATTCAAGGTATTATACTAAAGGCACTCATTTTTAATTTATAGAGTTACCTTACTATTATCTTAGAGCAAAGAGGTTTGCGAACACCCATCCATACTCCAAGAAATATTTGGCTACTCACTTACCTATTAGGAGACTTTTATTGGATCCAATTTGAAAGATTTAAGCCCCAAGGAAATTTCCCTTTGTTTCCTTCAATGGAAATATTAATTTAACACTTAATCACTATAATTACATTTCTATGTCATCCATTAAAAGCATGCCTTCATACACAGGAGAAGCTGCCACTACTCTTATTTAACACATAAGAAACATTGCCAATTTTTGTAATATACATAACATCAATAAAGAGGATGTTTCCATAAGGTTGTTGGATATTTATTTCAAGGGGAAGGAACTTTATTGGTATGGTAATTTTGGCTCCAAACTCTATCATTGCATGGGATGAATTGGGTGATGCTTTGAGAAAGAGATTTGAAGACAATTCTGATCACTTATTTTTGATCGATCAAATAACTAAAATAAAGAGAGTACCTAAAGAGGCCATTCAAGACTTCAACATAAGATTTTAAAAGACTTGGTATAGGATTAAAATATTTGTAAGGCCTACTTCCCATCATGATTTTTTATTACCTCAATGCTTTCAATGGTGATATATCCATGATGTTTCAATCCACAGGAGGAGATACTTTGCCTAATTCTTATGAAACTACCATAAGGGCTAAGAATTGCCTTATTTAAGCTAGGAAGATATACCCTAGACCTCCCATGACTTTGTTTCCTGATGTACAAACTCTTATGCCCACCATTTCTCCTATTCCCACACTCAAGCATAAATAAGTTGCCCCTAATCCACCAAGCAAGAAAAAGGAAGAAGATATGATCAAGACTCTTAGAGAAGAGGTTAAAAATATTAAGAGGAAATAACAAAAACATAAATGGAGCTATTTTAAAGGCCCTTACCAACCCTATAAATCTTATCAAGCTCATAGACAATCTTTTCAAGGTCAATACCAAGGACAAGGGTAGCTAACTAAAGTGAGGCAACTTAATGGAAAAAATTAGAGTGCTCCTTATACTAGTGATATGGATATCTATAGCACTTTTACCGATCTAAAATAATATTTTACACGATAATGGAGAAAAACCTTCATGAGACAAGCCTCATGACTCTTTCACTTACACAAATGATGTATTCAATTAAGCCTATATGGATCAATATGGAACAATGCCTTTCATGGATAACAAATAGATGCCTAGTGGAGGAGATAAAATTAGAGGATATGCTCAATTGAATGCTACCTTGATGAATTATCTTCAAGGAGACTCATGTGTAGTCAAATACAAAGGTAATCTCAACATTGGATCAAACTCCATAGCTATAAATACAAGGTTAAATAAAAGAGTGATTGAGGAAGTACAAGGAGAAAGTAGTGATATAAACATGAAATCTCAAGTACATAAAGGATTAGGTATGTAAAATGTAGATCCTATGGCTTAGGTAAATCAAAAAAATTAGAATGCCAAAGCTCCTTATATGTCTTCTCCTATACATCAAGTTGCATAAGCTAGTGGTAGTACTATGGCTCCTAATGGACATGACAAAGTTGACAAATCTCTTATGAATATTGTGGAGTAGATGAAAAAGGTTCATGTAAGAATCCCAATGTGGGAAAAATTATCCATCCTTGGATAAAGAGACCTACTCCAAAATGATCTCTCCAAGATCAATTCATCATCTAGGTAGCCTATTAAAAGAGGGGTAGTTGTGATAAATGATTTGAAGACCAAGGATGGGTAGCCAATCAAAACTAAAAAAAGGATACAAATCCCTCATTTTACCTCTTTATAATCATTTAAGACTCATTGGTACACAATTGTTTAATTGATATCAGAGCAAGTACATCATTCATGCCTAAACAAATATCACACAAGCTCAATTTAAAATACGAGTCACACTCCAAGGGGGTGTTGCATCCAAATGGATTGGATAACAAGAAGGTTGGAATTATAAAAGGTTTTAAACTAAATATCCATGCTTGTCCTACATTTTATATCTTACAAAATGTGGTGGTTGTAGATGTGCCACCTCACTTTTATCTTTACTTATCAAGGGACTTCACTGCTAAGATTGGAGGGTACTTGACTTCAGATTGGTCCTACATATAATTTAGGACTAGATATAGTGCTAAGGTTTCTATCAAGTCTAAACATTTGGCTAAGTTTCATGTAGATCCCTATGTGCCTAACACATCAAACATGGAATTCTATATCAAAGAAGAGGGAGACTATCCTAATGACTAAGAACCTTTAACACCTCTTGATGACATAATTGATCTCTATCTTGATGAATGGGGAGTTGATCAACATGGTTTTGATCCATAAATGATCATTGAAGAAATAGTTATGAGCACATATATCATACATGAAGAAGAAGATGAGTTTCTTGAGGAAAGTTTTGATGATGCCTCTCAAAAAGATACATGGACTAACTATTTCTTACATATGAATGATGATGGTGATATTATAAGTATGGTAGAATATGGCAGTGAAGAAGAAGATGCATTTCTACCTGCCCAAGAGGAAGAGATACATGAACATAATAGTCAAGAAGAATGTGATGATCTATGGTAGTAGTACCATGTTATAATTTAAGAGTTTGAAAAGGTAAGTGAGCCTGCTCTTCCTTAAATGAAACATGAGCTTAGTGATAAGGTCAATGGTGGACCTAATGAACAAAAAGAAGAGTGTCAAGTACCTATCAAGTAGATTTAAACCTTGAAGGAGTGTAATCAGGTTAAGGTATAATATTATGAGTAAGGATGAATATAGGCATTAATCTAATCTTGATTCACTTATAGATGTATTTGGCCAGCAAGAAGGCAAATTTGATGCCTCTAAACACCTAACACATCATGGTTTAAAATAAAGATAAGTCAAGAAAGGTTACATGACTCCCAAAGAGAAAATTAGGAAGTGATGAATGAGCTTGAAAGAGACCAGTTAGGATGTAATATCAAGTAGGCCTAAAGTAGAGCTAAAAATATCAGTCAAAGGAGTATCAAATGGAACACTTGTAGCTAGCAAAGATTTCATGAGTGGTAATTCATTTGATCACCTTCACAAGCAAGTTTTATTTGAAAAAAATACATCATATGGAAATTTGCTCTCATGGAGCAACTGAACTCTAGGAACATTGTCTTTTACCCTAGTTGAAGCAAGAAGAACTATCTCATCACCTCAAACACATTTTGAGGTCTATACATAATAGGTCAGGTGTGTTATTTTGAGTCTTTTTTGTGTGGTTTTCCCTAAATTCCCTTGGCATAGTGTGTTTTATTTTTTTTATGTGTTGTGGTGAAATTTTGATGTCTTTAAAGGCATGTTATCTTCACATTGTAGCATAGGAGTGACTACATTTCCCAATGGGAGGATAAGGCTACTAATCCATTACCATTGTAGGCATGCTACCCCTATGAATCACTAATTTCTTGACCAATGTTTGACCCCAAGTCAAAAAATGGTCATATCATATAATTTTAAACTTTTCATATTGTTATCAATTTTTTATGTGGTATTGTTATGGTATTAAATGGTCCTAAATGTTCTCCATGTGGTCATATTTATTCTTGTTTAGCTTGGTCCAAGGTTTGTTATCATATGTGTTTATCTAGCCTTAGGGGTTATATATATGTATTGGTGTTTTTAAGTGTGTTAAATGTTGTGACATGGTTTATAGTCATTATAAAAGGTTATTAATGTGTCTTTAAAGTCCTAATATCATGTATTAACTTTTTATAATGTTCTTATGTGCTAAAATGTCATTTTGGTCATTATTTAGCCTATTTTTGAGTTGTACATACCACATTCAAATAAAAATTATTAAATAAGTTAAAAAACATAATTTTTTTTAGATAAGGTTTAGGTATAGTCAGAGACTGACAAGATTGTAGTTTCAATGCCTAAACTAAGCAAAATACCCCTTTATAAGCACTTTTGTGCACTTGTATATCCTTAGGAGATCTACTTGTAGGTAAAAAAGGTTTAAAATGGTATATTGTAATTAAAAATGTCATTTTTATAATTTTTATCAATTTTTAGTTTGTAAATATGAAATATACACTCTCTCTCCTCCAACACTTCCTTCACAAGCTCTAAAAGGCAAAAATCAAATGCACAATATGACTAGGAAAGAGAAAATTAGGTAATAAAATTTGGACATTATTAGGGGTAATAATTATATTAAATTTAGTGTACTTTTTAAAAAAAATTCATGGCCTCTCCTTCATGAACAATGGATAAGAGTGATAATAGGTCACTATGCATTGTCTATTTAAGTAAGGTCTAATTTTACTCCTATTTCTTCATGCCATAATTCAATGGAGGAGAATGGTTTTGTGTGATGTTTTCAAAGGTAAAATATATCATTTAAATTTTATTTTAATCATACAAATCAACTCTATTAAGTTTTTTCAACAAGAGGAAAAGTGCCTCAAGTGTGTGAGCATACCACCTTTTACAAGTATGTTTTGGTTTTTTTGAAGGATTTTCATTTTTAGAGGTTTCAAGTACTTAATTTTACATATAATATCATTAATTATCAGATAATTCACGTGATATATATCCATACAAAAATTTACCTTTGTAGATGATCCTTCAAGAAATGTTGTGTCTTGATATTTGGAAACATGGTTTCCGTCACAAATGGTCTGCTACAAGTCTAGATGCAATATTTGTTAGGATAAATTAAAACCCAAATCTATCCCAAAATAACATAAAAGATAAACTAAAAAATGAATTAATAAAACATTATAAAAATAAAAATAAACATGCACATAACATGAGACACTAGATTTAAAGTGGTTCACCCAAGATGGGGTACATCCACCAAACTTGTCCAGTCTATTAATTTCCAGCAACACAAGGGAGAAACAAAATCTTGTAACAAAACTTGTCACACCTATCTAACTTTTATAACTCCTATATATGTACAATATTTAATTATCTTACATCTCAACCATATATAAATACATTTTATGGTAAAACCACCTAAACATAATCTCTACCACTAGATCTGAAAACCTTTATTAATGACCCAGATTGACTACAAAATTATAATTTAACAAGGTAATTTTAATAAATTTTTTATCCAAGGAATGATGCCACCAAAAACCTCAATATGGGGGTCATCATCCTATACCTTGAAATGGGGATTCCCACCTTGAAACCCCTCATGCCATCAAGGATACAAAGAATGGGATCCAAAACCCAACTGAAATAACATCAAAATTTTAACCTCTGATCCTAGAAGATAATCAAGCTCCAAAACTAAATATATTTTCCAAATTGGTAATGAATAACAATATAAAACATGATAATATCACTAATAAACAATTTGGAAACTCAAAAAAGGAGCATGAAGCCCAATGCACCCTCTAATGAGGGTTTAAGATAAGTTTCATTCACCTACAAGTATGCTGACATGTAGGTGAGAATTCATTAAGTATAACATTTAATTTTGAAGTGTTAAGGACATGGATAATGGTGACATAGATTTATAAGCACTTGTATTACCTTGATAGACTCCACTTATATCACCAAAAACATGAATGAGTTGAAGAGATCCTCATTTTCAATGCAAAATCTTGTACATGAGTTGACTATTGCATAGTTCGTATAGGTGAATAGACAAGTTGAGGATAAAATATGATTAGTAAAAAGGTATATTATTATTTAAATGTGATAAGTAATTTAAAAGAGTTGATGCAATATTTAAACTTGAAGACTCATAATTATATTGTCTTTGTAGTCCATACAAGCAAAATGAAGACCTACAGGGGACAAACTTGTAGGTCATCATTTTAGACTAAAACCAACGATCAAGGAAGATTTAATGTAAGACCAAGATTGAGTATAAATTTGAGAGGACACAAACTATTGAAATCACCTAAAACATTTTCAAGTCAAGAGATGGTCAAAAGACTGAATTCACAAGCCTAACATGCCTACATAGGTTTGAGTATAAAGATGAATAGATAAAAGTTTGTGAACACTATGAAGGAACCAAAGACTATATAAGAAAGTGAGAGTTAAATTTAAATGAGGTTTTAATTCCTTAAAGGTTCCATGATGGAGTGATAAGGTTAATTTACAAAGTTCATGTTTAAACCATTCTCAAGTAGTCACCTACAACCAACCTAGATAAGTGCAAGAAAAAGATTACAGGTTTGTGGAGTATAATGACTTGAAAGAGATTATAGGGTATGAAGGAAGTTAAAAATATTATCAACATAATATATAAAGTTTTATTTTGTTTATTAATATACATTGAAAACCTTGAAACACAAGATGTATTCAGACTCCTCTAATGACCACCTATAACTACTTTGAGAAGGTACAAAGAACAATGTGTGCTTGGAAAGATGTGGTGTTTTGGAAAATTTGTGGAGGATCCAAAATTCCAATAGAGTAATAAAATCATGAATATGTTTATTTATTTTCAATTTAATACTTTGAAATTCAAATCCAGTTAAGACCTCAAGAATAGCCCCCTACAACAAAGCCTATAGAGGTGAAATAAGGGTACTGTATATTGTGAAACCATGGTGACTCAAGAGTGACAAAGAAGGGTGATAGATTATAAATAATATGAAAAAGTGTTTTATATGTAATTTTTTTTAAATTAAAAGCTGAAAACCCTTGAATGCACTCAGATTATCCTAAGGACTGCCTACAAGCTAGCCTAAACATGATAAGCTATGTTTAAAGATTGAAAAGAAAATGCCATAAAAATTCAAAAAGAAGGGAGTTTGGATGAAATTATAGATAGGTTATAATATTAATTAAAATACAAAAGGACATAAATGAGGTTTACAATATTTGACTATCTACAAGGCTCTCTAAACCCCTGTAAACATAGTCATGTAAGCTACAAGCTTGTCTACGCTGGCAAGTAAAGGTTGTCCATTTATAATAATGAGAGGAGGTATGTGAGAAACCTAAAGGAGGGTAATTCATTTGATAAGGGTTTCATAGTGATTAAATAACTCCAAGTAGATCTCAGACTCACCTAAATTGAAACAAAGAATGGAAATCGTATTTAGGCCATGTATAGTCTAACTCATGCATAGGCAAAACATAGGTGCAATCATGAGAAAGGAAGTTTGGTGAGGGTGGTATTAAGGCATAAGGATATTTTAAGGTGAAATATGTTATTAAAAACCATTTATAGGCATTCAAAATCAAAATAAAATAAATAAAGTGCTATTTATTCTCTCAAGACCATCTCGAACTCCTCCAATGGGTGATTACATTTCAAATCAGAGTTTTCAATCACTATTGAGACCATGAAAATTTGAATGGGAAAAAATTGTATTCAAATATTATAATGAGGTCCTAATACAGTTAAATCATGGCATCATTTGTTGATTTAGGTCCACCACCTAAATGAACAATGCTTAAGACTATTAACCCCTCTCTAATGGCCCATTTGTAGACCAAGAGTCAACTTATTGCAATCAAAACTATATGGTCAAGATGAATGGTGACCTAATATAATTTTTATAGTTGAGGGGATTATTAAAATTGAAAATTGTGGCATTGGTTCAATATTTAAGGGGATAGGGTTGATAAATAATCATTAAGAACATAAGTCACTCTAAACCATCCTAAAACCCTAGAAGTTACCACTTGAGAGAGATGAACCTTTAAATCACATGAGGTGACCCTAGTTACTCTTGAAACCTCCTGAATATTATTGAGGACTCTAATTATATTATCTAGGTGTACTTTTTTTGTAGTTGTAATTCTATGGACTATAATAAATGCACTATTTTATAAGGTTTTTAGTGATTTATATGAGTTTTGAAAGGTTGGAAACTTGAAAATTGTTGGAAGATATCACATGAGATGTATTTAATCTATTAAAGTGAAAAAATATTTACTATAAATTCTATAAGTGATTAAACAAAGCTCATATTTCAAGGTAGTCTTAAATAGGCATAAAATAAGATTAGGTGGCAAGACCATTTCATGGTTCTCACACTTCCACAAAGTCTAATGGCATAAAATTTGACATGGAGGTTGGTGATAGGATAGGGAAAGTGAATCACATACTCTTGGGTGTTTCAACACATGTGGGAGATATCTGGAGTAGAAAAATAGGCTTCTAGGCAAAGAGGTGTAATTTAGGAGAGAGAAAGGCAAAAAAGACACTTCCACTCACTCTCGAGATGTAAAACTTGTCATGGATTTGTAAATACATAATGGGTCCTCAAATATTTCATTATTTTTTTAGTTTAATATGTACACTATCCTATATAAGGAGGTTTATATGTTTTTAGGTTTACAAGGAAAAAAAGCTTGGTGAGAGTTTGAGGAGAAAAATAGAGTCTTTTGAATTATTATAGGAACCAAAATGGATTGATTATAGTTTTATAAGGTATTTTAATACCTTTCATGGAGATAGGTTTACTTTTATAATATGAACTCAAGTTTTGATCCACTTGGATAAAACTAGGCATGGGAAATGAGGAGTTTCAAGACACCTGGGCATATGAATGATAGTTGTTACTGAAATGCCAAATCAAAAGAGTTAATAAATGAAATTAAGCTAAAAAATTAAAATATATGAAGGAATTAATGGAAAATTTATTATTGAGAATCCCATTTGTCACTCTTCTTATGCAAGGAAGGGTAGTTTTCAAGAAGATGATCAAGGTGTCAAGTTGAGATTTAAGTGCTATGCCACTTACAAGATAGAACATCTTAAGAGGAAAGACAAATGGATTTGTAAGTATATTTGGAATATTCCATAACTCTTCCTTATTTTTAACTCTTACATGGACACTTGGAAATCTCCCTCTTCTACACCCACCCCTCTCTCTCTTCCTTAATTATCTATATAAGCTGCCACTTTTGGCCTTGTAATAGATCCCATTTTGGTATGGAAAAGGCATAATAAATTGACTAATAATTTTTCCTTTGAATAAAAATTTAAATATGTTTTTAATTTATAAAATTCTTGCTTAAGTGTGTGAACTAGTTCATGGTTGAATGGCAAGTGATGGTTATCTTTCCTTGTGTTCATCTCACTCTTTCATGCTTGGTGTAATTAATCTAACTCTTAACATGTCACATGTTGTATAAATGGTTGTTTTATGTATATTTAAGTGTGAAGAGGATTATTAGTGTCTATTATCATACCTTATATTCATATACCTTAAGAAATACATTGCATCTTAATTTTATGTTGAAACATTTTTATTAGGAGAACCTTGGGTGTGAGATCAGTTTTGAAATTTACCTTTCATAGTGCAAGTTCATGTAGTATTATGGAGTTAATCTTGGTGAATCACATATGTTAGGATTATTTTTAATATACTTCTATCCCCTTTCCTTAAAATCAAGTATATTAGTGGTTAGTTGTAGG
Organism: Torreya grandis; assembly: GCA_037957365.1. Classification (NCBI taxonomy): domain Eukaryota; kingdom Viridiplantae; phylum Streptophyta; class Pinopsida; order Cupressales; family Taxaceae; genus Torreya; species Torreya grandis. The sequence goes on along the minus strand of JARHVA010005108.1, from coordinate 277,102 downwards.
TGTGGTGCAAGGGAGCTAGCCCTTCAATCTAGAGACTCAGCTCTCTCATATGTCACCCACAACTTGAGAGATGTTTCCATGTTACATAAAATTTAAGGAATCTAGAGTAGACCTCTTTAGTGTGAAAATTTAATTGATAATATCTTGGGATTTCTTGATGGGACTCATGATCTAATAATTTGTTAAAGATATATGTTGACATTATCAAATTTGAAGTTGTAAATATTCCTTCATGCAATATCTGGCGACTCCAACACTTATTGGCTCTTGGTTGTAGACTAGTGCTTCATTTTCATGCCCAAGTTAAATAAAAGGTATTATAATAAAGTCATTCATTTTAAATTTTTAGATTTACCTTAATATTCTCTAGGAGAAAAAAGGTTTGCTAACACCCATCCATACTCCAAAAAAATATTTTTCTACTCACTTACCTATTAGGAGATTTTTCTTGGGTCTAATTTGAAATATGGTAGCCCAAAAGAACCTTCCCTTTTTTTAATTCAATGGATAGTATCCTTTATCAATTGATCACTATAATTACATTCCTATGTCAGCCCTCAAAAGTGTGCTTTCATACATGGAATAAGGTATCACTACTCTTATTAAACACATAAGAAACATTGATAATTTTTGTAATAAACATAACATCACTAAAGATGATTTTGACATTAGATTTTTGGATATTTATTTCAAAGGGAAGGCACTTGATTGGTATGGTAATTTGGCTCCTAACTCTATCACTACATGGGATGAATTGGGTGATGCTTTGAGAAGGAGATTTGAAGACAAATCTAATCACTTATCTTTGATCGAGTAACTAACTACAATTAAAAAATCACCTCAAGAGGCCATTCAAGACTTAAAAACAATATTTCAAAAGAATTGGGATAGGATCTCAATATTGATAAGGCCTAATACCTATCATGATTTTATTTATTACCTTAAATCTTTCTATAATGACATATCCATGATGATTCAATCCATGGGAGGAGATACTTTGCCTAATACTTAGGATACTTCCATAATGGATGAGAATTGCCTTATTCAAGTTTGGAATATATCCTCTAGACCTCCCATACCTTTGTTTCCTAATGTGAAAATTCTTATGCCCACCATTTCTCCCATTTACACACCCAAGCATAAGCAAGCTACCCCAAATCAGCCAAGCAGGCAAAAGGAATAAGACCTGATCAAGAATATTATATAAGAGGTTCAAAATATTAATAAGAAACAAAAAAATCAATAATGGAGGTATTTTCAAAGCCCTTACTAGCCTTAACAATCTTATCAAGCTTTTAGACAACCTTTTCAAGGTCAATACGAAGGACAAGGGAAGATAACTCAAGTGAGGCAACACAATGGAAAAAAATAGAATGCTCCTTCTACTTAAAAATCACTTTTACCTATCCAAACAATATTATATAAGAAAATGGAGAGAAACCTTTATGGAAACAACCTCATGACTTTTCCACTTACAAAAATGATGCATTCAATCAAGCCTATATGGATCAATCGAGAACAATGCCTTTCATGACTCAAGAAAAGATGCCTAGTGGAGGAGTGAACATTGGAAGAGATGCTTGATAAAATGTTTCCTTGATGAATTTCCTTCAAGGAGACTCATGTGCAGTCAAATACTAAGGTAATATCAACATTGAATCAAACTCTGTAGCTACAAATTCAAGGTCAAAGAAGAGAATGGTTGAGGAAGTACAAGGAGCATGTAGTGGTCCAAACGTGAAATCTCAATCACCTCAAGGATTAGGTATGTCAAATACAACTTTGATGGCTTAGGTAAATTAGAAAAATTAGAATGCCAAAAATTATTTTATGTCTTCTCATATACATTGAGTTACACAAGCTGGTGGTAGTATTATGGCTCCTAAAGGACATGAAAAATTTGGTAACTCTCCTATGAATATTGTAGAGTAGATGAAGAAGGCTCATGTAAGCATCCAATTATGGGAAAAATTATCCATCCATGGAAAAATATACCTGATTTAAAATGAGCTCTCCAAGCTTAATGCATCGTCTAGGTGGCTTAGTGAAAGAGGGGAAATTTTGATAAATGAGTTGAAGACCAAGGATGGGTAGCCAATCAAAACTGAAAAAAAGGATAAACATTATCCATTTTACCTCTATATCATCATTGAAGACCCATTGGTACATAATTATTTGATTGATAGTGAATAAAGTACATCAATCATGTCTAAACAAGTAACATACAAGTTAAATTTAAAATATGAGTCACACTCTAAGGGGGTGTTTCAACTAGTTGGTCAGTTGCCAAGATGGTTAGCATCACCAAAGGTTTTAAGCTCACTCTCTATGCTTTTCTTATATTTAAATCTTCCAATATGTGGTGGTTGTAGATGTTCCACCTCACTTTGCCCTTCACTTTTCAAGGGACTTTGCTGCTAAGATTGGAGGGTACTTGACTTTAAATTGGTCCTACATGGCATTTAGGCCTAGGTATGATGTTAAGATTTATATCAATTTTGAACCTTTGGACAAGTTTCATGTATATCTATATGTTCTTAAAACATCAAACATGAACTTCAATATCAATGAAGAGGGAAACTATCCTAATGACCAAGAAACTTTAAACACCTCTTGATGGCATAGTTGATCTCTATCTTGATGAATGGGGAGCTGATCAACATGATTTTTATACATATAAGCTCATTGAATAAATATGTATGGAAACATATAACATACATGAAGAATATGATGAGTTTCCTAAGGTAAGTTTTGATGATGCCTCTCAAAAAGCTACATGGAGTAACTATTTTCTACATATGAATGATGATGATAATGATGATGGTGATGATAATGATGATGATGATGATGATATGTCAAGTATGCTAAAATATGGTAGTGAAGAAGAAGAATTTATTCCTACGTAAGAGTAAGATATCCATGAACATGACATTTAGGAATAATGTGATTATCTATAATAGCAGTACCATGCCATAATGTAGGAGTTTGAAAGGGTAAGTAAGCTTGCTCTTCCTCAAATGAAACATGAACTTGGTGATAAGGTCAATAGTGGACCTAATGAAAAATAAGAAGAGTGTCAAGTCCATGTCAAATAGATTGAAACTTTGAAGGAGTGTAATTAGGTCAATACATAAGTTTATGTGAGTCAGGAGTAGTATAGGCATCAATCTGATATTGATGCACTTACATATGTATTTGAACAACAAGAAGGTAAATTCGATGCCTTTAAACACCTGAAATATCATGGTTCAAAAGAAATTAAAGCTAAGAAAGGTTTTATGACTCCCAAAGAGCAAATTTAGAAGTGACAAATGGGCTTAAAAGAGACTAGTCAAGATGCATTATCAATCAGGCCTAAAGGAGAGCTAAAAATATCAGTCAAAGGAGTCTGAAATGGAGCACTTATAGCTAGTAGATATTTAATTAGTGGTAAGTCATTTTATCAGCTTCACAAGTAATTTTTCTTTGAAAAACATCAATCATATGGGAATTTATTCTCATGGAGAAACTGTGACTCTAGGAATAATGGTTTTAACCCTAGTTGAAGAAAGAAGAACTATCTCATCACCTCAAACATGTTTTGAGGTCTGTACATAATAGGTTAGGTGTGCTATTTTGAGTCTTTTGTGTGTGGTTTTACCTGAATTTCCTTGGCATAGTGTGTTTTATTATTTTTATGTATTGTGGTGAAAGTCTAATGTCTTTAAAGGCATGCTAACTTTATATTGTAGCATAGGAGTGACTACATTTCCTAATGGGAGGACAAGGCCACTAATACATTAGCATTGGAAGCATGTTACCCATATGAATCACCAATTTGTTGACTAATGTTTGATCCCAAGTAAAAAAATGGTCATCGCCTATAATTTATAACTTTTCATAGGGTTATAAAATTTGTACATGGTCTTATTATGGTCTTAAATGGTCCTAACATTCTCAATATAGTAGCATTTATCCTTATATAGCTTGATATAAGGTTTGGTCTAATATATGCTTGTCTAGCCTTAGGGGTTATATATAGGTCTTGGTGTTGTGAAGTGTGGTCAAGGTTGTGACATGGTTTAGAGTCATTATAAAAGGTTATTAATGTGTATTTAAAGTCCTAATATCATGTATTAACCTTTTATATTGTTCTTATGTGTTAAAATTCTATTTTGGTCACCTTTTGGCCTATTTTTGAGGAGTTGTATGTACCAAATTTAAATGAAAATGTTTCAAGAAGTTATATAATGTACCTAATGTTGGATAAGGTTTAGGGATGGTTAGAGACTGATAAGCTTGTGTTTTTAATGCCTAAACTAAGAAAAATACGCCTTTATAAGTAATTTTAAGCACTTGTAAGGCATTAAAAGATCTTCTTGTAGGTAAAAATGGTTTTAGAGGGTCTCTTAGACTTCCATCAGTGCCTTCACAAGTTTATAAAGGCAAAAATAAAATGCACAATATGACCAAGAGAGATAAAATTGGGAGCCAAAACTTTGGCCTTTTTTAGGGGTCTTAATGAGATTCAATTTAGTGGAATTGGTTTACATATTCATGGCTCATATTTTATGAAAAATCACTAAAAGTGACATCAAGTTACTATGCCATGTCCATTCAAGTAGGGTCTGGTTTTGATATTATTTATTCATGTCATAATTTTATGGAGGAGAATGGTTTTGTGTGATGTGTTAAGAGATAAAATATCTCCTTTCAATGGAATTTTCATCATCCAAGTCAACTCCATGAAGTGTATTCAACAAGAGGAAAGGTGCCTCAAGTGTGTGAGCATTCCAGCTTATTACAAGTGTGTTTTGGTTATTTTTAAGGATTGTCACATTCAGAGGTTTAAATTAATTAATTGTCTATATACTATCCTTAATTATTATATAATTCATGTGATCTCTCTCTGAAAATGGCCCTTTGTAGATAATCCTTCAAGAAATGTTGTGTCTTGATATTTGGAAGCATGGTCTCTATCAAAAATGGTCTACTACAAGTTTGAATGAAATATTTACCCAATTGGTAATGAATAATAATGAAAAAACATGATATGATCAATAATAAACAAGTTGGAAACTCGCAAAAGGATCATGAAGTCCAATGCACCCTCCAATGAGGGCTTTAGACAAGTTTCATTCACATACAAGCCTGCAAACCTATAGGTGAGCATTCATTAAGTCTAAGGTTTAATTTTCAAGTGTTAAATACATGGATAAGGGTGAAATAGACTCATAAAAACTTTTATGACCTTGATATACTCCACCATTATCACTAAAAACATGATTGAGTTGCAGAGACCCTCACTTTCAATGCAAAACATTCTACATGAGTTAACTTTATGCACAATATGTATAGGTTAATAAAAAATATAAGGATGAAATATGCTTAGTTAGAAGGTATAGTAATGTTTAAAGGTGATAACTAATTTAAAATATTTGATGCAATATTTAAACTTCAAGACTCATAAGTTGGTTATCTTTGCAGTCCATACAAGCAAAATGAAGACCTAAAGGTGACAGACTTGTAGGTCCTCATTTTGGACTAAAAGAAACAATAAAGGAAGAGTTCATGTGGGACCATGATTAAGTATAAATTTTATAGGACACAAACCATTAAAATCACCTAAAACATTTGCAAATAAAGAGATGGTCTAAAAGACTGAATTCACAAGCCTAATATTCCGACATAGGTTTGAGTAAAAAGATGAGAAGATAAAAGTTTTTGAACACAATGAAGCAACCAATGAATATATAAGAAAGTGAGATTTAAATTTAAATGATGTATTAATTCCTTCAAGGTTCCATGATGGAGTGAGAAGGTCAATTTCCAAAGTTCATGTTTAAAGCATTCTCAAGTAGTCACCTATGACCAACCTAGATAAGTGCAAGAAAGAGATACAGGTTTATAGAGTGTGATGCCTTGAAAGAGATTAGAGGGTATGAAGGAAGTTAACTAGATTCTCAACATAATGAAAAAGTTTATCTTTTGTTTATTAATATATATTGAAGACCTTGAAACATAAGATGTATTCAGACTCCTCCAATGGCCACCTACAACTACTTTGAGAAGGTGCAAAGAATAATGTGTGATTGGAAATATGTGGTGTTTTGGAGGTTAAAAAATCCAAATAGAGTAAAAAATTCATGGATATTTTCATTTATTGGAAATTGAAGACCTTGAAATTCATATCTAGTTAAGACCTCAAGAATAGCTACCTACAACCAAGCCTATAAAGGTGAAATAAGGGTACTATATGTTGTGAAACCATGGTGACATGAGAGTTCCAAATAAGGGTGATATATTATAAATAATAAAAAAAAGTCATTAATATTTCAAATTTTTGAAATTAAAATCTCAAAAACTTTGAATGCACTCAGATTATCCTAAGGACTACCTATAAGCTAGAATAAACATGACAACTATGTTCAAATATTGAAAAGAGAATGTCATACATAGTGAGAAGGGAGTTTGGATGAAATTATAGACAATTTATAATACTAATTCAAATAAAAAAGGACTTAAATGAGTTTCACATGATTTGATTATCTACAAGGCTCTCTAAACCCCTATAAACATAGTCATGTAAGCTACAAACATGTCTGCCTTGACAAGTGAAGGTTGTTCATTTAGAATGAAGAGAGGAGGTATGTGAGAAACTTGAATTTGGGTAAGTCATTTTAAAAGGGTTTCAAAGTGATGAAAAAACTCCAAGTATCCCTTATATTCACCTGAAGTGAAAAATACAATGGAAACCCTATCTAGGCCATGTATAGTCTAACTCATACATAGGTAAACCATATGTATAGTCATGAGAAAGGATGTTTGGTGAGGGTGGTATGAAGGTATAAGGATATTTGAAGGTGAATTATGTTATTATATACCCTTGAGAGCCATTCTCAAGAAAATAAAAATAAGGAAAGTTCCATTTAGGCTATTAAGACCATCTCGAGCTCATCCAATGGGTGACTGCATTTCAATTTAGAGTTTTTACTCACTATTGAGAAAATGACATGATACATGGGAAAAAATGTTATTTAGGGATGATAATTAGGTCTTAATACTATAAAATCATGGCATCAATTATTGATTTAGGTCCACGACTTGCATGAAAAATGCTTAAGACTATCAACCCATCTCCAATGGCTAATTTACAGACAATAGTCAACTTCTTGCACTCAAAATTGTACAGATAATATGCATGGTTAATTAATCCCTTGGGTATATTTGATAGGGATTTTACACTTTAAAATTTTGGTATTGGCTCAAGAGTTAAGGGGATAGGGTTTATGAACAATTTTTAAGAATATAAGCCACTTTAAACCCTAGAAGTGACCAATTGATAGATATGAACCTATAAATCACATGATATGACCAGAGTTGATCATAAAATCTCCTAGACATTTTTGATCACTCCAATTATATTCTCTAGATGTAATTTTTTTGTAATTTCAATTATATGGGTTGTAATAAATGTACTATTTTGTAAGGTTTTTTAGTGTTTTACAAGAGTTTTGAAATGTTAGACACTTGAAAATTATTAGAATGGGTCATTTGAGATGTATTTCATCTATTAAAACCAATAAATATGTATTATACATTTTTAAAGTGATCAAAAAAAGATTATTTTTCAAGGAAGTCTCAAACCAACCTAAAATGAGACTAGGTGGTAAGACCATTTCATGGTTCTCACACTTCCATAGGGTCTCAGGGCCTCAAATTTTAAATGGAGATTTGTGATAGTATAGGTAAAGTTAATCACATTATCTAATTGAGGAGAGAGAAATGCAAAGACAAGATACTTCCACTAACTCTTAGGAACTAAAACTTGGAATGGAGTTTTAAAGACATAATGGGTCTTAAATTATTCCATTATTTTTTATTACCATTTATACACTATCCTACACAAGGAGGTTTACAAATTTTCAGGGCTACAAGGAAAAAAGGCCGAGTGAGAGCTTGAGGAGCAAAATAGAGTTTTGGGAATTTTTACATGAACCAAAATGGATTAATTAATGTATGATAATGTATTTTAATACATTTTATGGAGATAAATTTCCATGTATAATATGAACTCATGTTTTGATCCACTTAAACAAAGCTAGGCATGGGAAATGAGGAGTTTCAAAACACCTAGGCATATGAATGATAGTTTTTACTAAAATGTCAGACCAAAGGAGTTTATAAATGTAGGTAAGGTGAAAAATAATAATTTATGAAGGAATTAATGTTTAATTTATTATTAGGAAGCCTATTATCACTCTTCTTATGCAAGAAAGGGTAGTTTTTAGGAAGATGATCAAGGTGTCAAGCTGAGTTCTAACTCCTATGCCATTTAGAGGATGGAAAATATTTAGAAGAGTGACACATGGATTTAAAAGTATATTTGGATTGTTTAATAACTATTTATTTTTTATAAATCTCACATAGACACTTGGTAATCTCCCTCTTCTACTCCTACCCCCTCTCTTACTCAATTCTTTATATAAACTATCATTTTTGGCCTTGTAATGGATCCCATTTTTGTATGGTGAATCCCTAATAAATTGAATACTAATTTTGACATTTAATAAAAATAAATTTTTTGTTTTAAGTTCCCAAATTATTGATTAAGTGTGCAAAGTAATTCTTAATTGAATAACATGTGATGGTTATCTCTCCTTGTGTTCATCTCACTCTTTCATGTTTTGTGTAAGTAATTTGACTCTTAACAGGTCATATGATGTGTAAATTGTTGTTTTGTGTATATTTAAATGTGAATAAGACTATTAGTTTCTATTATCAAACTTTATATTCATCTACCTTGAGACATACGTTGCATCTTACCTTCATGTTGAAACACTTTTGTTAGGAGAATCTTGGGTGTTGAGACCAGTTTTACAAATTGCCTTTCATAGTTCAAGTTCAAGTAGTCTTATGGAGTTAATATTGGTGCATCACATTTTTTAGGATTAGTGTTAATCTCATTCTATCCATTTTCCTTCAAATCAAGTACACTAGTGGCTAGTTATAAGTGTGGTGAAAGGGAGATAGCCCTTTAATCTAGAGACTCATCTCTCCCATAGGTCACCCACAAATTGAGATATGTTTCCATGTTACATGATATTGAAGGAGGTTGGATTAGATATTATTAGGGTGAAAATTTGACTGATAAAAATATTTAATAGGATAAAAGATATTTTTTACTAAGGACCCAACCATTTTTTTGCATATTTTCCTTTTTTGTCATGTGTATAAGATAATTTGAGGACTAAATCATCAACATTGAAAATTCATACTTTGACCTTTTTATTATGTTGTTTAGCAATGTGATCCTTGTATTGATGATTATGTTATAAAGTGGCCATATGTTGTTCATCAAGAAAACATAAGCATGGATATGAGCATCACGTAATTATTCATTAAGAATTATGACATGAAGAGATATACATAAATATAGGAGTTTGGGATCTAATGATAATACTAATTTAGACCCATATAGAAGTGAAAATGGTGTTGCCCCATTAGTAGTGTGTATTCTAATGTGCTAAGCCCAAAGTGTGAGATATAGATGGATATGCCAATCAATATGAGTTTGTCTAATATTTTTTGTAAGATTTTATTCAAAATTTTGTTGGTCATCTCTACTTGGCCATTTCATTGAGGATGGTAAGGTGTTGAGAATTTTTAAATTTCACACATAATTGTTTCATATCTTTATTTTTGAATTTTCCACCATTATCAAAGATGATGGTATGAAGAACTCCAAAACAATTAATGATTTGATTAAGCATAAATTTTAAAATAGTAATTCCAATGACATTAACAAAAGGCATGGGTTGTATCCATTTGGTAAAATATTTATTAGGAGTGATAATAAATACATGTACATCTTGTGATAGAGGTAATTTTGTAATGAGATCTAATCCCCACATAGAGAATGGCCAAGGGGACTCCACTATTTGAAGTTTGACCAAAGGGGCATGAATTAGATCATCATGGAATTGATAAGGATTACATTTTATATAAAAAATAATAGCATATTTTTATATAATAGGCCAAAATTAACTCATACACAAACATTTATTGGATATAACATGACCACTATAGTGACCACTATAAATTACCCCATATGCTTGCTCTAGGAGAGGAGGAACTTCCTCTTGCATTATATAGTGTAGTAATGTTCCTTCTCATTACATATTAAAGGGTTTTATATCAAAGTATGTACTTGAAAAATTATTTATGTATTCAAGTATTTTCATGAGAATCCATGTCTGTAAGGTAGGTTTGATGTTTAATAAATATAATTATGTTTTTATACCATGGGATTTGTTGAGTAGTAACAACCTCAGTGTTACAGATTAGTGAAACATTTTAGTTTTGTAAAGAAGGTGTTTCTATTGTTTGGATGATAAATTTATAATCACGAAGTACATGGGAGGATGAAATAAGGATTTTGATGAAGTGAGAGAGTTGGCTATAACTTTTTAATCTCTTGGAATTAGTTCAATGGTAAAAGTGGCAAATTATTTTGTAAGTGTAGTATCCATTTGATGATATACAATTAAGTTTTCACTTTTGTATTGATAATCACCATTAACTTGATGACATATAAGTTTTGAATCACATAGAGCATGTAAATATGGGATGTATAAATCAATTATGGCTTGCATGCCTAGAATTAAACCTTCATATTCAACCATGCTATTGGTAACATCAAAAGTTAATTGAAAATGTAAAGGTATAATTTTTCCATATGGGTTGGTTAGAATACATCCTACCCCAACGTCCTAGAGGCATTTTGTACCATCAAAATGAAATGTCCAAGTATCTTCATGTAAATCAATTGTAACTTTTTGTAATTCTTTGATAACTACTGTAGATTATTGGTAGGAGTGTAATACTTTTCTTCTAGATTATTTGATTCTAGATAAATAGTGAAATTATGAAAATAATATTTGAGATAAACTACTTGGTTAAGACCTTCTAAATAAAGAATATCTTCATCAAGGAGAGTATCTTGAAGGTGATTTGTAGCTGGTATGGAAACTATCATGAGTTGGTCTATAATGACTTGTACTTTAACATATTTTTTTAGAACAATTAGAATGTCAAATTCCATCAATAGGACCATACATTTGTCAATTATATCTCTATGTAAGAAATCTTTAGAGAAGAAATAATGAAGTAGATTAGAATGGATGATGACATAAGTAGTTTGATAGAGCATATAATGATAGAGCTTTTTAGCTACAACATATATGGCAAGACAATCTCATTTGACCTTGATATAACATTTTTCATAATCATTTAAACTTTGAATAATATAGTAAATAACATATTCTCTACTAGTGTCATCTTGTTGGGAAAACATTGCCCAAAATGATATGGGGGTAGAAGATGTATACATAATTAAAGGGTAATCCTTTTAAGGTGGTCTAAGAGTAGGAGGATGGATCAAATATTTCTTCATACCATCAAATTATTTTTGGTATAAATTTGTCCATTATATAGGATTACCTTTTTAAAGAAGAAAATTGACAGAGTATATATGATAAGCCATTTATGGGATAAAATGATGAATTTACCCAAGTTTCTAAAGGTATGTTTGTATGTTAGGAATGGAATGAGGAATATTCATGTTTATGATATCCTTTTTTTTAGTGGGCTTGACATCAATGCCCCAAAGAGAAATGTAATCACCTAAAAATGACACTTGAGTGATAAGAGTGCTACTTCAAACCACCTATCCCTAGCTTAGACCTAGACCTATCCTAGAGCCTATTTTCACAATTAATATAGCCTTCTTGTGGGACACAGGTGTCCCTAGTCATCCCTAAAGTAGTCCCAAATCTTCATTCTTGCATCCTAACCCTTCATGTCTAGGGTTCTGCCACCTAGACACTAGTGCCATAATAGGGACAACAACTCCACATGGTACTGGTGTCCTAATATTGGAGATACTATCCTTTCCCTTATTTTCCATAAATGAATATATTTTTAACACCCACACAAGCACCAAATCCTCTAACCACTATATGGAAATTAGATGTAAATTATATATGCAAACTTAGAACAAGTTGTGAACAATTAAGGTTATCAATCCCTATTCTTACCTACTTCTGAATAATACCATATATAATATTCCTAAGCTCAAATTACTCAGATATAAAATCTCAAGCACACTCAAAGTACTTAATTTAACTATCATACTAGTTTTACTTACACTTGTACCAACACTTAGGTGGGGAGAACTACATAAAGATTGATCCCTCTTCATAGTATTGATATGTAGGCAACTTCCATCATAATGGGATGTTGAGGATGTCCAACCTACCCCACTAATAAACACATTTTTTAATTATATGAACTAGATGCCCTAGTAACATGAAGGATTAGGGTTTCACCATAAAATCAATCAAAATAGGCCATCTATAAGGTTTCATAACTCATGCACATAGGATCATGCCTTAAAAATCTAGATGCAAAGGCACCTAGAAGCTTGGAACAATCTTGCACAAAGGATACTGCCACAGAAATAGGAACACTAGTGCCATATGACACTACTATCAAATTAGGGTGCTACTATTTAGGAGGGTTTTGACACCTAGATCCTATTTTCAACAGTCATATCAACCTCTACCTCAGTTTTCAACCTCTAGATCATTTATATCTATCTTTTTCCAACTAAGTTCTCATTTACATCATTTATTGCTACTTTTAAAAAGGTTAATTAGGTGAATTATATAAAAAATTAGTGTCTATATTTATTGCATATTTCTACCCTAATTTACTATACTAAAATCTTTAAAAATATAGGATTTACATTCATCTAAGTCCTAAAAGTTTAAAACATTTAGTGAACCCGACTTACTTTAAATATTATTCAAACCCTAACCCTAGATGCTACTAGGGTTAGGATCCTTATTTTTCCTATTTCATTGGTTGTGTTAAGATTTTTAGATTTCATACATTCTATTTAGTAATCATATTTCATTTTGTTTACTATATGCCATATAAAAAAGATATCTCTCTTCCATTAATAATAAGTACTAGGCTTAGTGGCAATTTTATTGAGCATACTCAAATTCCTTCTATTTGACCTTATGCCATGGACAAGGGACCAGTTTTAACTCCCATAATTGATCCTTCAAAACCTAATTATATGGATTTGAATGATAATGCATTTGAAGATGAGTAATATAATCAAGATCAAGATGATACACAAGGTGGGAATCGAGACACTCTCCCCTTAGTTAACAATCAAAACCTAATTATCAATAAGGATGAGATTCTATAGAAATTTAGAGATAGAATCATGGAACAACCCCATGATCATGAACATATTTTACAAGCCATAATGGAAACAAAGAACAAATCAAACAATGGTCAATCTTTTACTCACCCAGATAATAACATTTTTACACCTAATTTGGGGCCAACTTGGTTAGTATAACAACCAATTTTGACTCAAAAACCTTCAGTGATAGATAAACCTCCTATGGATAGTTTCTCCTCTCTATATGTATAATACCTTATGTAGTAGGTTCACACTCTATAGGCTAAGGTGTTACATCTTGATCTGGGAGTCACTAGGCCATCCCATGCCTTGTATTCTCATGTTATTTTACATACACCTTTAGCACATCACATAGTGAAAACTCCTTTACCATCCATATTTGTGGCACCTAAGCTTAAATTTTATGATGGTAAGGGTGACCTAGAACACCATGTCTGAGCTTTCCACACAAAATTTGTGGACTATGTGTCTAATGATTAGCTTCTCACTAAGTTGATTCCATGTAGTCTAAAAAATTATGACTTACATTGGTTATATTATCTACCAAATTATTATATCACTACATTCAATCCATTAATAGATATGTTTTTAGCACATTTATGAATAAACATCAATGATAAGATATCATATGCTCAAATGACACAATTGAAACAAAAATCAAATGAGTCTATTGTAGAATACATGTTGTGATATAAGAATATATTAGAAAAATTGACTAGCCACATGGAAGATGAAGAGATCCAAGATATAATCAAAAAAATCCTACTATTAGAATTGTATAAATATATAGTGTTCAAAAATCTTTCAACCTTTATAGAATTATTCCACACAGTGAAAGAAAGAGAAGTCAAACTTCTCTCTATGGGAAAAATAAAATATACAAGTGGATTAAAATCAACTACTAAGAGTTATAACAAACATACATACAAGTTAAGGGCCACTAAAAATAAGAGTGATCTAAAGGTCACAATTAAAGCAGATTCAAAGCCACCTCCTCACTTGATTTTATCACCTCCTTTATGTAGAGTTTTCACCAACCTTTCAGAACTCTCATCACATGTTTTAAAATAGATCTTGCAATGCAATTTCATATCTCTCCCTCCCATCAAAGAGGTTAATATGACATGGCCTCTTCCAAATAAATATGATTCCAATGCATTATAAAAATATCATTGGGAACCAATCCATACAATAAATTGATGCATCATCTTGAAACATAAGATACAAGATTTGATAGAGGATAGCATTATTAATGTGGGAAAACCTATAGAAGCACCTAAAGTTCAATGAATAGAAGCTAAGGCATTGAAAATATTCTCAGATCCATTTCCAAAGCACACAAAAATGAGGTAGGGGTCACTTTAGGTGTTCACTAAACATATCAAGCACATCCAAAACCAACATCATATCACACTACTATAGAGGATGCACACCCAATACACAATATCATTGGTGTGTACCATATTACAATTCCATATATACCACTCATCACTTTATTAAATTAGGATATTGTTGATGATGATTCAAATTTATATGCACTCTTTGTATGAGCTTACATAGATCATCATCCTAGTCATAGTGTTATGGTTGATAATGGGTCAAGTATTAACATGTGCACTATTACACTTCTACAAAATTTGGGGTATTTAGAGAAGGATACATCTCTTACAGACATAATTATTCATGGTTTAAATGTCTATGTTTAGAGCTCCATCAAGGAAATTGTACTTCCATTATAGGTTAGACTAGCACATGTGGCCACTAGATTCTTAATAGTACCTAGTATAGGTACATTTAACATGTTATTGGATAGGTCATGCATACAATAGTTATGAGCCATCCCATCCACCATGAAAATATGCCTTAAATATATACATGTAAATTAAGTGATCATAATTGAGGGTATTTCATATGAGTATCCTCTACTTATCCCATAAGTAGTTAAAACACAATTACCAATGATAACATAGTTACTAGTTACATAGTTATCAATTACATCTCTGAGCACAATTATTATCAATACACCATAGAGTTTTATGTATCCACTAGTACAAGCAAGGTATACTTGAATAACATAACCATATATTCACACACTCCCATGGAGACCATTATTAGATAGACCATTATATCATAGATATATTACGAACTCTATAGGGCCTCCCTCTACTCATTTTCTTTTAAGATTAATATTATTGAGTTCTTGAGGTTCTCAACACAGTGTACCTATACCAGCTACATTATATTCTACCATATGGGTCCTTAATAACCTAAAAATCCACAAGACACCATAGTTAATTTCAATAATTCCTAACACCACTTCATAAGTAGGAACATTTATAGATCACTCAATATAATAGGTTTTAGGACCACAGTTACCTTTTCATATAGCACACCCAATCACTATTATTTTATTTGACATAGGTCATATTGATAGTGAGTCTTCCATGAGACTCATTTGTTTATATTGTTACTCCCTTCTTTTACATACTTTCCTTGTCTCTTGCTCCTTGTATATAGTTTCATTTTCATGTTGCTTATACATAGCTTATATCTAGAAAACACAAAAAAAACTACAATATTTTAAAAACATAAAAACATTGAAATATTTACTTAGAAAACATAAAATTATATATTATATGCATTACCATGTTTATACTTATTATATTTTATAGACACTACATATGCTAGCTATCTTAGTATAGTCAATTTTATCATACATATATGTTTCACTTGTTCTAGTTGAGTGCTTGCAAATTGATTACAAGACTTAGGTCTATTACACCTATCCAAATTTATTATCATCTACCCAATAGGGAGATATACATAGATAAATGGGTTATTCATTTGATAAATTCATCTATTTAGGGACAACCTATACACAATTTTGATTACCAGGTTACAACTCTAAATTCTACATCATAGATTTAGCATTGTTATATCTTGATATTAATCATGCTATACTTACTAAATTTTTTTGTCAGATACCAATAATTTAGAATCAATATATTTACATATTTGTTTTTACACATATTTTTATTAAATGTTCATGCATACTATCAGTTATAGCTTTCCTAATTTAGACTTGGTTATATCTCTATGATTCTTCTATTCGAGGGCATTTGAATATGCCATTGCTCTTTAGATTTATGCCACTTCTTTTCATAGTACATATGCTTTGGAAATGCACCCATGTCCTTGTGTGTGTTTTCTTGATCATTTATACATATATTTGAGCATGTCCTTTTATGTGGCTTTAAGGCAACTTTTTTATTGCTTGTACATGTGGACATTTGAACATGTCATTGTATGACTTGTTTTATTACATTTAGTGACATGTGTATATGCACCTTATATTATGGTCCCTTGGCATACTTTGTGTGCCTCATGTGTGTTGTATGTATGATTTATTATATGCATCATGACCATGGCACTTGTATATTACTTATTCCACACTCTAGTTTTAGATGCCAAGAAGGACCTCATGTATCTCCCCTTCCTACTCAAATGTCATGATGGACATCATGGCCCACCCCCCTAGGTATCTACTCAATTATTACTTAGATTTGATTTTAAATACATTGTTATATCTATCTTGGCAACCTTGTGAATGCTAGACATAACATACATCACACATTATAAACTTATGCTCATATTATATTACATTTTGATGTTATGTATGCACATTATATTGGATTATTATGTAGATATCATATATGCTCTAACTAACACACATATTATAGAGATTTTTATTTTGAGGATAGTTATTACACTTGTTCAACAACTCCCCTTAAAGGAAGGGGTATTCACAGGAGTTTATCACAAAGATCAGGTTATCAGAATGCATTCATAATACATTTTTAGCACATAGGTTTAGAATATAGAAATTAGACTCAAGTAAACACAATGAAAAACAATAACATATAGATTAGTACAATTACACAAGAATCAAAATAGATATATGTTAATGCCCAAATCGAGACACTAGCACTATATGGCACTATTATCCAAGATATGGTGCTATTGTCTAGTAGCCTTAGTGTTAGCAAAAAATAAAATTGACCAAAAAATTATAGTAGGTAAAATCTAGGTTTACACACATTCAGTTATAGATTTACCAATCTTGCTCATTTTAGATTAGATTCATATCAGTTTAGCTCATATTTATACCAATTTGCTTAGATTAGGGGCATCATATATCACAACTATTTTCATTTTTAGTTCAGATACTCAAATATAAATTATTAAAACTCAATCTATAATCCATATGATTAGATATCATATTTGGGAGCATGTGCACATAACATTATTTATTTATGCTTACTTACACATCGATTGATTAGATGGAATAACACACTACATGTCATTCTGTATGTTGTATACATTAGACATCATATTTTAGGTTACACACTAGTTTCATGCCTTACTCCATCTATAGTGGTTGGCATTCCCAAGTGGACCAAAGTCACATAATATATCTGAGTGGTTATAGATCCAACATCTCTAGTTAGACATTTATAGTTACATCATGTAGTTTTAATTTTAGATGCATCATTTCCTAATTGAGTTCTTAAGCCACCTACATGAGAGGGTTGGACACACCATCATTCCAATCCAAGATATTCATAGGTCATGATCCACCAAACAAGGGTGGGAAATTATGGATTCAAAATTATATTGAGTTCTTGAGCCACCCACAAATGAGGATTGAGAAATCTATTAGATCAGTCAAAGTTATTCATTGATTGATCAATATATACATGAAAACACATAAGTAATTACTAGGTTTATGAATTGGTTCATGTAGTCAGTGATGTGCATTTAATCCTTTCCTCTCTCTTATCCATTTACTTAGTTTTATTTAGTTTTACTTCTTTACTCAATTTTATATTTATTTTTGATATCTCTTAAGTAAGGATTGATATATGCACATTTAACTTGTAGGAAACATGGTGGATCATGCTTCACATACTCAGATCTAAGATAATGGGTTTCACCTCTTAGGTAAGTCTAGGCACACATCTTTTTTCTTTATCCTAGTCATTTCACTTTGCTTCATTTATATAATAAGGGGGGGGGGAATGTAATCACCTAAAAAAGATACTTGAGTGCTAAGAGTGATACATGTGACCACTTATCCCTAGCTTAGCTCTAGACCTATCTTATAACCTATTTTTACACTTATCTATCCTTTGTGTGGGCCACAAAAATACCTAGTCATCCCTAAAGTAATCCCAAACCCTCATTCTTGCATCTTGGACCTTCATGCCTAGGGTTCTAACACCTAGACACTAGCTCCATAATAGGGATAGTAGCCCCACATGGTGCTAGTGTCCTAATAGTGGTGTTATTTTCCTTTCCCTTATTTTTCCTCAAATTGATATATTTTCAAATCTTAGACCTCTTAGGGTCATCCTAAACCACTTTTAGTACCTACACAAGCACCAAAACAATATATACATGAATTTTAGTCCTATAATAACTATATGGAAATCAAATTCAAATTAAATATGCAAAGTTAGAACAAATTGTGCATAATTAAGATTATCAATTCCTATTCTACCCTACTTGTACATATTACCATATACAAAATTCCTAAGCTCAGATTACTCATATTTCTAATCTCAAGCATATTCAAAGCACTCAAGTTAACTATCATACTAGATTCACTTGACTTACACCACCCCTTAGGTGGGGAGAACTACATTGGTATTGATCTCTATTCAGAGTATTGATATGAAGGAAATTCTCATCACAATGAGGTGTTAAGGATGTCTATCCTACCCCATTAACAAATGAATTTTTTTGCTTGTATCAATTAGATTCCCTAAAAATATGGAAGATCAAGGTTTTCTCATAAAATCAATAAAAAATCCATCTATAGGGTTTTAAAACTCATGCACATTGGAAAAATCCTTATAGATCTAGACATAGAGGCACCTAGAAGCTCGAAATAGTCCTACATAGGGGACACTACCACAAAAATAGGGACCCTAACACCATATGACACTATTATCCAATTAGGATTATAATATATATGAGGGGTTTTAACACTTGGATCCTATTTTTGATGCTTAGATCAACCTCTGCCTCAATTTTTAGCCTCTAAATCATCTATCTTAGTTATTTTCCAACTAAGTTCTCATTTAAATTATTTATTGCTATTTATAGAAAGGTTAAATAAGGTCAATTATATAACAAATTAATGGTTGTATTTATTGCATATTTATACCTTGATTCACTAAAATATACTCTTTAAAAACATGGGATTTACATTTATCTAAGTCCAAAAGGTTAAAATAAAAACTAAGAAGCCTAAATGTTTACTAGATGTAACTTTGAATACACATTTGCATGGATTAAGTATGAATTTATAATTAATGAGGCAATAAAAAATGATAAATAAATCATTGAGGTGAGTTTTACAACATTTACATTTGGCAATGAGGTCATCCACATAATTTTCAACTATATTGTGAATAAGGTCTTGGAAAATATGGTCCATTGTACGTCGATAAGTGGCCCTAACATTTTTAAGACTAAAGGGAATTTTAACATAGCAATAGGCACACCACTCTATAATACATGATTTTTTATGTTGGTTTTCTAGAGCTATATGACTTTGGTTATAACTTGAAAAACTATACATAAGTGATAACATTTCATACCCATTTTTAGAATCAATGATAACATCTATTGAAGGTAAGGGAAAGTTATCTTTTGGACATGCTAAGTTAAGATTACAAAAATCAAGGCATATACAAATAACCATTGTGAAATTTTTACAAACATAAATGATGTTTAATACCCATTCTAAGAAATCAATGGGTTTGATGAATTTAACATCCAAAAATTTAATGATTTCTTTGTGATATAAGGTAGAAATTTCAGGTGGAAATTTTTGTTGCTTTTGTCTAACGAGTTTAGCATCTGGATAAGTGATGATATTATGCACAATGATGATAGGATTGAAATCCAATATATATTCATATGAATAAGGGAAAAATTCATGATGTTTATCAAATAACAAACTAAAGTTATCATACTCTTTTGGAATAAGTTCTTTAAAGATAGTAATAGGTTGAGGACATGTTGGTGTATCATATTCTATTTTTGTGGTTTCCTCAAGGAGCATAACATTTCCTCTTGGAAATGGTATGGAGAAATAGGAAGGGAAGAAATATGGTGTGTTTTAGGATTGACATTAGTGATGAAATTATTAAAAAAATGAATCTTGTATTTAAAGTTACCAAGTTTATGGTGTGGGCATGGAAGTTAAGGTTCTTTAGCATG
Organism: Torreya grandis; assembly: GCA_037957365.1. Classification (NCBI taxonomy): domain Eukaryota; kingdom Viridiplantae; phylum Streptophyta; class Pinopsida; order Cupressales; family Taxaceae; genus Torreya; species Torreya grandis. Next base: position 256,551 of record JARHVA010005108.1, on the reverse strand, counting down.
GAGTAATTCTCAAGTATAGCTTCATCACTAAGAAGAATATGTAAAGGTCCATAGTATTTTACATATACTTCCAAATCAATGATGTGATTACCATGGGTATTGTATTTAGAATGTATTTATTTGATCTTAGTGGATTTAACATTGAAGTTGATTTTTGGTGTAGTAGTGATTATAGGTTCCATGTTAGGGATATTTGGTTGAGGAGTGGAAATGTTTGTTTTAGTTTGCTCAATAATTAAAGTTTTACTTATATCTAGTTGTTTATTCTTAGTAACATCATTGTGATTATTAAAAGAAAAATATTCTTCAGTCAATATTTCTTTAATTACCCATGGGATATCTAATAATGGTAGATTAATGTGAGGTATATAACCTTTAGGTTCTGATTCAATATCAGATGATATATGAATGACATGGGCATCACAATTGAAGGCATGTGTTTTTGATAATGTGTGTTTTTTTTTTTTTCAAAAATCTGAATACCATGATAGGGCTTGGGCCATTATATAATTATCATCTTAAATGTGAGAAATAGTGCATGCTTCTATTTCCATGGGAGAATCAATAGTTGAAACACCTAGATTGCTGAAATTTTGAGGAAACATAGTTAAAGTATCTTGAAACAATTTGGCCACTCCATATTCATCACATGTAAAGTCATCTTATGTGTAAGAAGCTTCATATGCATTACATGGAGGATTATTTTCAATAATGTCATCAATAATAGGAATGGTGTGATCACATGGAAGTAAATAAAAAAGCCATTCCAAAATATAAGGAAGTAATCAAGTGGTATTACAAGTATTTTGTAATTAATTAGGTTTATAATCATCTAGATCAATGGTATTAAAATGTAATTCAATATTCATGTTAACAAATTTATGGCTAGGTGAATTTTTGATCTATGGAATGGTTGGAATGTGATATTAAAATTTAGGATTTGGTAGTTGTATACTCCATAGATTAGGATCAGCCTTGTGTTTGTAGCATTTACCATTATGAATGTATTTAATAAATTGACTACTTAAAGAGAAAATCGTATTCATACCATGAATCCATGGGAAACCAAGGAGTATGTTTTAATATAATGGTAAAAAAAGAGCTATAAGATTAGTATGGATTGTCTTAGATCCAATATTAAGTATGAGCCAAATACAACCAAGGAGTTTTTAATTTGTTTTATCAAATCCTCTACATGTTAGACGTGTTTATTTAAGGTCTTCTTTGGTGTATCAAATTTTTTGTATTAACCAAAGAGAAGTAACATTAATACCTGATCTTTATGTGCACCAAATTTGGGATTCAAAAAAGATATTGTCAAAGAGATAATGGAAACCCAAAGATAATGACACCAATAGGAAGGGATAGAAAAGGTAAATCAGAATGTAGTGTACATGCTTACCATCATTTTTACCTTCTCATAACTCTGATCTAAGATTTGTATGCTTGAATATGATTTTTCAATTGCTTGGAGATGCTTGACAATGTCTTGGATAGGCTTGATAGATGAATTGCTTGTGCTATGATTTCACTTCTTCATTCCTCTATTCATTAGCTTGAGCAAGTGAGGGTGTGTTAGTTTTATAGATTCATGGAGGGAAGATTAAGGTCTAGGGTGGAGGATTTTCCATGGAATTTTTTAATTCCATGGAATCTTCTAGAATAGAGAATTCTAGAAGAAGAGGGCTAAAATAGAGAGATTTATAGAACTCTCTAATTCTAGAGATCTCTTCATAGGGTTTTAGGGGTTTAGGAAAGGCTAGTGTAGGGTGGTGGGTCAGTAGGTAGATTATTTTAGAATTTTAAATTGGAAAGTAGGATTAGGGGTAGGTTTAGTGGATAATAGGTTTTGTTTAGGGATTTAAATAATAGGATTAGGATTCTTAGGGATGTAGGAATACTTAGGGGATAGGCTAGTAGGTGGTTAGGTGGGGTTATGGGAATTAAAAATTCCTATATAATAGATAATTGGAATTGGATTAGGATAATGATATAATAGAGGGAATTAATGGAATAATGGGATGGGCTAAGGTTAGTGAAATATAGGTTAATGGAAGGGGATATTAGATTTATGGCTAAGAAGGGGAATTAGTGTCAACTAATAGGAATATTAGTTGGTTGTAATGGAGTGAGAATTTTTAGGTGTATACATTTTTCCCCTCTTTGAAAGGGCATTGTAATTAGATGAAGCAAAAAGAGTAATGGTCTTTCAAATAAAAACCATATCATGGGTGATTTTTAGTAGCTGATATTAAGGGATATGATGCCCCCTCAAGGGGACATGTGGGGAAGAATAAGCTGGGTGGCCACTCAAAAGAAGAAATGTGGGGTGGGATGCAATGGATAGATAAGGAGTTGGGATTATAGATGTGGGATAGAAGATTAAGAGGATGAAGTTGACATGAGCAATGAGATACAAATTGATAACAATGCCCCTGGCAAGGACACTTACATAGGGAATATAGGCGATGAGTGTCATAGTTGTAGACACATCCCAAGAAAGGACACATGCATGGGAATTAACCATAACATGATGATGATATGATAGAAGACCATAAGATTTAGACGTATCCTAAGCAAGTATACATGCAAGGGAGAGTTATAAGCCAAGATAAGATGATTTTATAAGATATGATAGGTGTAGCTCAAGGCTAAAATTGATCAATATGATGATGATAAGAAAGAATAAGAGATGTGATCAAGTGACCAAATAATTGGGATGATGCCCCAATCAAATGAGCATGCAAGAGGGTGATAGGGGTCAACTGGGATTAGAGAGGATAGGAATCCAAGTTGGATTAGGTGGATGGGAAGGTTGGTTGGGAGAGGGGGGTTTGATATAGGCCAATGGTGAGTTTGAGAGGTTATTTGCATTCTTTTTTTGTAGATATTTAGAGATTGAGCTAAGAACCATGGACCATATTCCTTGATATTCACATCATAGTGAGTGAGTCGAGATGTATCAGTGGAAGCCTATGATAGGACCACTAATGAGTACATCTCCCATTTTCTATTTTTGTTGATTATTTTGGTCTTTTTAGGGTAGAAAATAATTATGGCATCATGGAATTACAATCTCATGATTGTGAATTATGCCCATAGTCATGGTATTCTAGACATGAGTAGCGAGATTGGGATAGAAGATGGTAGGATTATAATATTGCATAGTGAGAGTAGCGGTATTGAAATCCCACTATTAGGGGAGTAGCAGGATTACAATCCCACTACTAAGGAATCATGGGATTGCAATCCTGTGGGAAGGGAATAGTGGTATTAAAATACGATGACTAAGAAGTAATGGTATTAAAATACCACTACTGAGGGTTACTTAGAAAGATTAATGGGGTCATGATATGGGATAGGTGGGAAAAAGGACTAGGGAAGACTAGTTAGGGAGTAGATGTCTTTGGTCAAGGGATTAAGTTAAGTGGGTAGGATAATGACAAGATGAGGTAATTAGGGAAAATGGGGAGATGAGTGGATTGATTATGTGTTCATGATGTAAGATCACTTAGGCATACTGGAATCTTGATCAAGACACCCAGAGGTACTACATGAGATGTGGTGGGTGATGGATGCAGAGTATAGGGTTATAGAGTTGATAGGACTACAAGATGTAACGACAATGCCATCAATTTGGATTGATCAAGCATTGATTATAGTGTTTGTGGAGAGGTGACACTTAGAGATTATTTAATTTCATTTTATGACTGGGGAGATGATTGTTACCTTGGAGGATGTTTATAGGATTTTTCATTTAATGATGACTAGTGCTAGGATCTACTAGAGGTCATGAATGGTGATCTAGACATTGTAGTGGCTAGGTGGTAGTTTATAAATTGATGTGCATGATGGATAAATTGACCTCAATTGATGTTGATGGGATGGGTCTTTGGATAGACTGACACTAGTGGTTATGGATCTTATATCTAGTATTCTACTATTGGATAACAGTGGGAGATGGTTTCATCTTGGCTTAAGAGAGGTGGTGGCAGAAATGGTTCATGATCAACAAGTATTTACATAGGGACCTGTCATGATGGCTCACTTATATAGGGAACTACATCTTAGTGCTTATAGGGATGCATAAAGCTATGGGCCATTATTGCTATTACAGATATGGAATCGGGAGCACATTGTGATTTAGTGGCCATTAGGGGTTCTTACTAATTTAAAGCCATGATAGGTGATGACATGTTGATGGCATGTTATGCTAGGTGTGGTGTAGGAGCATACAAGGGATTTACTCTATTATAAAGAGGTATTCAACAACTTATGACTTAAGAAGATTACTTGGATGCCATACCAAGGCATTATATTCATGTGGGGAGATGAGGTATGTACTCAATTCATGATAACCCCTTGCTATATCACTAGGAGATGGAACTATGCGATTGAGAGATATTTACCATATCGGGTCCATCACTAGTTTGATTTTGTTTAGGACATGCTTGATCTTAAGCATATTTTTGCATAGATTGTGTGGGAGAGGCCACATTGGGGGAGGCCAGTGGTGAGATTGGATGTTGTCTTTGATTATCAAAAATTTGTGCCATTTTAGTGGGATTTTGTGATAGTTATACCAGAGCTAGGGGTCACAGCTGAGTATCAAGTGTGGTGGTAGGGATGAGTACTGAGGTGGTTGACTCAACCTCTTATGATGATGAGGATAGTAGTATGGAGGGTTATAGTAGCATGAGCTCACATTCAAGAGCAAGATGATAGTGGAGATAGGGACCAACCCAAGATGTAATGGATATTGATGTGGGGGGTGATGGGTAGGGACAGGGTGATGGGCAGGGATAGGTTCTAGATTAGCTGATGGTATAGACACCTAGGCACCCATCTAGAGGAGTTGGACCATCTTAGGCACCATAAATTCCTAGGTAGTCATCTAGAGGACTGGGACCATCTTAGGCACCATAGATTCCTAGGTAGTCATCTAGAGGAGTGGGACCATATCAGGCATTATAGATTCTTGTAGACACTTAAAATTGGCCACTGATAACCTTTAATTAGGGTTTTGACCAATTTCAACCCAAAATGTACAATTTGGCCTAAAAACACTAAAACATGAAAAATGATGTGAAAATGATATATTCAAGTGCCAATTTTGGCTAGGGTATCCCTAAATAGGGCAATACAATTTATGGGCCAACTAACTTTGATCAACTCATTTTGAGTTAAAATGCTAAATTTTCACCTGCATGCTCTGGACTACTCTTTCCTATCAAATATTTTTCACAAGACTTGTGCCTTTGTTATTTTTTTTAAAAAACATCTTAAACAGAAATACACATCCAATGCATCTAATGTGGACTCCCAATTCAAATCCAATCAAATTTAGGACCAATAACAAGGTATTATAATTAATTTGGGTAATTTGTGCACAATGTGATTAATCATTCTTAAGAGCTAATTAACCAAAATTAAGGCCTAATCAATAACTCCATGGAGACTTGTTGAATAATTTATTTTGGAAATGAATATTGAATAGCCGCATCATCAAGTGACCTTATTTTTTGGGAAGACATCTCTAGGCCATAAATTCCATAAATATCAAGATTCATGCCTCCCATGCCTCATCAAATCCCTCCATACCTCTTAATTTCCCCTTCTTCCAATTCCATGATGAGGATAATTACAAACTTAATTCCAAAAATTGAATTAATCCTCAACCACACATCTCAATCTTGAGATGAATGGTTGAGGTTGATTTTGATCAAATCCAAAAATCTATAAATAGGAGGCCTCACAATGTCATTTCTAAGCTTAATTTGTGCAATGTTATAATGTAGGATTGATTACAAAAATCTTCAAGAAACTAGTGTTATAATGCCAAATTAATTTCAAGCCAAGCCAAGCTACAAGCCAAAGGTGCCAAAGAGAGATGGAGGTTGTCAAGCTTCCATTGCCAAGGACTTCATGAGCACAAGCTGAGCAAGCCATCACAACAAGCATTTTGGAGCATCCAAATAAGGTAAGAGAGTTTTATTTTGCATTTTAGTTGTGAGTTTCATTCATGATTGTTAACTAAGCTCTCCCTAGTGTCTAGGCATAGAGATGTTATGCTATTAGTGTGTTTATTTCATCTTATTTTCATTTTGGAACTAACATAGTACTAACCATCCTCTCTTGAGTCAAATTCCTAGATTACATTATGGCATGCATGGTTGGACAAAACACATCCTACACTTAAAGGAGATCCTTTTGCAACCTTAAAAAACTTATTTGAGCTTTTAAAACTCTCACAAATTGGTTTTCTAACTTTTTTTTGCCATTTTTGATTGCCATAGTTTTTACATAGTAACTGATGTTGATAGAAATAATGACATTAGTTACTTGACTTAACTGAGATCGATTAGTAGAACTGACATTGGTCAGATCTCGATTGCTCGTAATTGGTGTCAGTGGTATTGAGTGGCGTCGATCACTATGTTTTTCCAAAAACATAGACCTAAGACCTACTTTTCCAAAGTTTCTTGTTTCAAACTCAAAAGAGATTAAAAGCTAAAGGACATACTAAAAATTTTGCTACAAGAACAAGCAGGATATTTACTCAAAAAATGTTTAAATAAATTTTGCATGCTTAAAGTTGGATTAGGAACTGTGTTTTGGTGCTTAACAAGGAATTTTTAGATGTTTTTGATGATTTTTTTTCAAATTTTGCAACTAAGACCAAGGGGTCAAATAAACACCACCAAACATTTTATTTGGGTTTTAAAATTGAACACATTTGTCAATTCTTGTTTACAATAGTTGTTTAATTAAATCTTGTTTGGAAAAAAGAGGGGTGTTGCATGTATGATCTTCCATTTGTCCCCTCTAGGGAACCATTAGAATCAAAAGCACCATTCCTATTGCAAGTAGCCTATTCCAAGGCTTAAAAATAAAGTTGTCTAAAGTAGTCCCCAAAAACTTGTTAAAGTTTGGGTGACCTTGAAAATGACCCTAAAGTCTTTCTACTTTCATGCTTTCTTTATTTTTATACATCTTGGCTTGCGAGGGGGACTTCATCACCTCCCGCAAGTTATTTAAGAAAGCTTTGACCTAAGGTTTCTTTTCCTAGAATTGAATTCATTTGAATCTTTTAGAGTTACACATGAGATGTACTGACACTTTGGACATCACACTATATTGAGTGAATAGTAGGATTTAGTGGTTGTAAAAAGGACTAGACCTTTTTGCAACAAGCTGAGTGATATGGACCCAAAATCTATGCTTTTTTTTTGCATTATTTAGCATGAAAATCATTATGTAATTGATTCCCATAGTGATATTTGAAACTTCATAGTTTAGTCAACCCTACATGCCATACCCTTGTTAGGATTAAGATGATTATACTTAGTGTATTTTGGTCATTTATCTTACTTGGTGTTTTTGAGACTAAAACTTGTTTTTTTGTGTATAAACTATGTCAAAACCATTTTGTTTATATGTCACTCTTTTGTCTAAAGAAGAGTTATGCTGGCCATTTTACACCACACTTGTGCCTTGAAATTTTTGCTAAACTTGTTTGTGTGTGTGTCATTTGAGCCATAAAAGGTAGTGTTATGCTACCCAAATCATGTCAAACCATGTTACCTTTGAGTCTTTGAAACATAACATTGACCACATCATTTGAGCATGCTTACACCATTAGGCTGCTCAATTTATTTCAAGACTTATTCACCATTGTATCAAAACCATTTGTTTCAAACCATTTTGTATATACCATTTGGACCTTAGTCTTGTGTTGTCATGATGTCCAATCTTGTCTAGCATGTTTGGTCCAATCCTAGTTTTCAATATTGAGTTTTCAATTATCTTTGTTAAGTTTGGATCCAAACATTGATTGATTTTTATTTAGGCCTCAATTCATGGGGTTGATACATAGATATTTCTCTTTTGGGTTGCACAACTTCAGTTAATTGATTATTGAAATTTGAAAACTATTAATGGTTTGTTTGTTCAGCACCTATCCTCATCATTGTTTGTGCCTTTATTTAGAAAAACATAGTCTTTCTCAAAGAGCCATTTGTCTTATTCCTTTATGCCAATTGATCATGTTTATGTTTGATTTTGTGTGCCAAGTTTATGTCCAAGTTATTTCCAAACTTGTTAGATTAAATCAAATCACATCATGCCTATTTGTTTGAGCCTAGATTTTGACTCTGCATTTGGACAAAAGACCTAGCAAATCAACTTTTACCTTTCCTAGTTTAGACCTTGTTTGGAACACTTTGACCTAGAACTTTGACATACCATTTTTTATTTAGATGTTTAACCTTTTGTGTGTATGACATTTGACATTAGAATATTTTATGCCAAATCTTATCACAAACCATTTTGGAGATACAACTCCACTTTCAAACCATTTTAGATATATAACTCCACTTTCAAACCACATTGGAGATACAGCTCCACCCCTTTGACCAATTTATACTAAGTCTAAACCATTTGTCCTTTGGACATAGGTTTTTAGAGTTTGTAGAACTCTGAGACTTTTTGTTTCAGAGCTTTCATCATTTATGTGGATATATCTAACTACACTTATGGTGGAGTCACTTAAAATCTAACTTATGATAGAATGGCCACACAAAATGACTTTTATGGATTTTATCAAGACCCCAATGATGCTAATATGGTTTATGAGATAAATTTCTATCCACCTCATATTAATCATTCATGGGAACAAAGTCATGAAGCAAATTATGATCCAACTTGAGACCTTAATTGGTATGAAGAGGATTTTGAAGAGGACTTTGAGGACCCAACTATAGATAAAGTTATTTGGGATACAAATCCATACCCTCTTTACAATAATCAGTACATGGAACATAGCCAAGAACTAGCTTATGATCTAACTCACAACTAGGATGATATGGTTTATGAGGAAGACTTAGATGATTTTGCTTGTGTAAGAAATCAAGTTTCATGACATCATTTTGTTATCTGATCATTGGCTACCCCTAACCCTCCCTTAGATTATATGATCCATCAAGCTCCATAATATCCCAAGAATACCATTACCATTTCTAGACCTAGTCATTTGGCTTATGCCAGAAACAAAGTTCCACAATGCCCAACCATTTCTATACCAAGACCTCATCTATTAGTTTTTGCAAGTAACCAAGCTCCATAACACCCCTTCATCATTCCAAGACTTAGTCTTTTGTCTTGTGCAAGCAATCAAACTCCACACTACCTTATCGTTACCATCTCAAGACTTTATCCTTTGGCTCATACAAGCAATCATGATCTCCAAGGCCCTACCATTATCCAACCTCAAGTCATTCCTCATCCAGTACCAATCCCAACCAAACCTCAACCGATCCAATCATTCAAAGATCAAGTTGTGTTTAAAACTAGTATTTTCTAACTCATTGAAAACCAAGGCCAAGAGAACCAACCAATCCAAGATGTTTATATTAAATCAACCATTTATGATAATTAAACCTATGATATATTACCTATTGATCCTATACCAATTATCAAGGAGTCTCACTCTGATGAGCCAGTCTTTACTGAGTCACTTCTTAATGATTATAACCACCTTTGGGCAAATCATTACCTTGACCATGTGCCTATTTTTTAAGAGCCTCTTATTGATAAGCCAATATTTTAAGAGTTATCTCTTAACCTTTTTCCCATATTAGATAAGTACCACTTTGATAAACTGGTCTTTATGGAGCTCATTATGCCATTATAGGCTATTACTTGTCTAAAACTAAGAATTCAATAAGACATCATTGTAATAGAGTACCCATTAGATGAATAATCAGAGATAGAGTTAGGTTTTATTCTTGAATCAACATCAAATTTAGCATCAAAATTAGAATTAACATTAGTTGCAACATTGGATTCAAAGTCCCCTACTTCAGAATCAAATTTAGAAGAAGAATATGTTCATGATTATTACAACATTGGTTACACATGCATCACAAATCAATTTGAATACATTTGTGATCCTTCTATGGTTTTTGAGGATGATTACTTCAACATCAACATAATTTATCCTAGTATCTTTTATGAGGATTGTGTATCCAAAACACATTCCATTACCATTCCATAGGCCATTACCATCAACCAAAATAGCCATATCATTGACATTCCATCTCCCATAAGTGTTGATTGGGATTGACAAAATCATACTTTGTTAAACTGCATCCATGGTGATATAGCAGTTGAAGAAGAGCAAGGAGGCCAAGACAACATTCATGTAGCAGAAGAAAACTCTCCCAATGGGACCTTTTTAAAGGTGCTAGGGGGAAATACAAGTTAGAACTTAATATCTTCTAGTGGAATTTTTTTGAAAGTGCTAGAAGATAATCAAAGTCAAAGGCCAATGTTCATTAGTGAAACCTTCTCGAAGGCACTATGAGACAATCAATACAACTTCATTGGTGAAAACCTCTTTAAGGCACCAATAGTTGAGCACAAAAGTTCTTCACTACTTGATGAAGACAAAATCAAAGAGAAAATCAAAATAGCTTCCAATCTATAGCCTAAATATATGGTAGCTACTCTTAAGATCAAATAATAAAAAATTGTGGTGGTTTTATTAAGAGAACAAGTCTTCAACCCCACCACAACTAAAATTATGTCAAATCTAGCATCAACAACATTACATGTGACTGAAAGTCCTGATCTTTATTTGTTTCCCCACCATTATACATTCCATTATCATCTACCATTCCATTTAATTATCAAACCTACCATCCATTATTTATCCCTATTTACCATCCATGGTTGCACTTTCCTTTGTAGAGGCTATAAAGATCCATTGTCTTGATGCTTAAAGGAATCAGAATCAATGACCAATAAAGATCACAAAAGCATTCTTAGCAACCAAATCTATAGGCCATTCTTGATAGAGTAGTTATTTTGATGAGGTGTGGGCTAGAAATTAAAATGATCAAGTATTCTATTTATATCATTTGTTGATTATAATGTGCATCTCCCCATCAAAAAGAATAATAGAATAAAAAACCACACCCAGGCCAAAAACATGTACCATATCATGTCATATTGCCATTGCCATTGTTGCATATCCACTTGTCATTGTTGTAGATCCCAACCATTCACCCCACCACTTGGAGGAAACCTTCTTACCATTTTATCCAATCTATCAAAAACCATCATTATCCTTAGAAAGACCATACCATCCTATCATTCCATTCCTATCTAGACTAAAGCCTATTTTTAGTCATCCTACCCAATCCTATTTTGATCTTGGTTCCTTTGGTTCTTTCAGCACTTTTTTTGAGAGGATTTTGATCAAGTTTCAACAATGAATCCAATCAATGTTTATAATGACAGTCTATGAAAGTAGTGTAATAGTTGATCTGGGAAGATATCTTTCATCCTATCAAGTTTGTTTATGTGAACCTGCTTATAAACGCATATGGGCAAATCAGTGTCTCACTAGTCTTGCTACTAATTATAACCACATATGGGAAAATTAGTATAATTGATTTATGTCATTATATTTTAGTTATAACCACATATGGTCAAACTAGGGGCAACACTTGTTTATCATACATTGTCACATTACCTTACCTTCGCTATTTTCATTTGACTGGCCATTTGCTGAATTTGAGAAATTGTTGGGGCTGATTTGGTTTTTTCCCCACCTTTTATGTGGATGGAATTACTATGACTTGAGGTCATTTTAGGACTATGTGGGTCACGCTCAATTCATGTTGAGGTAACCTCAGTCCCCCTTTCTATACACTCTTGCCATTTTATGAGTAGGTATATTTTCATTCTCTAACAAGTTAAGATACCTCAAAAATTCTAAAAACATTCAAATATTTCAAAAATCCAAAAATATTTATCATGTTTAAGCCTAGTTAGTTATCCTTGATCCACGTTATTGGGGCATTGTCATTATTAGGATGCTTTCTTTTGCTTTTGTTTTCAATATTTTTGTTTGTTTGTTTATTTGTTTGCCTATTTGTTTGATTTCAACACTGTTGCCTCAACTTAGTCTATATGTGTTCATTGGGTGATTATTTGCACACATTATTATTGAGTCTATCCATATTCATTCATCAACATTGTCATCATGGTTTTTATCATTGGTGTACTATTTTTGAGTGTTTATTGGATATCAGGAGTTAGTCCTTACACATATTTTGGCCAAGTCTTCATGATGTTCTATCATGAAGCCTACCATCACATGCTATAGCAAAAATTATATTCATGAAGGTCTAAAATCAATGGAGCTAGAAAAGTTTCTCCTTGGCACTTTGGAAAATCCTTCCATCCCACCCTTGATCAAATTAACCCAATGACCATTCTAATTGTATCATTGCTAGTCAGGACCTGCATCTCCTCATTGACAAGTATAGCTAAATCATTCACACTAATCAATCTTATTCCTCTATCCATCTCTTTAATCATTTTGTGTCTGCTCATCTTTAATCTATATTCCAAGTTATATCCTTGAGTTATGCTTACTAATTAGCCTCAGTTGGGACACAATCATCTTTAGCTAATCTAGGTCCTTGTAATGATTATAACTACCTATGGGAAAATCATTATTTTGACTTTTATTCTTGATTATAATTGCCTTTAGGCAAATTGGTATCCTTTTTACATCAATGCATGCAAGCATTTTCTCATTTGGATTAATCTCAACCATGGGTTAATTCCACCTTTCTTCTTGTTTCTTTTTGAGGGACCATCCATCAATAAATGTGATGGCCACTCCCTTGAGGGGGCATCATCATAGGCTTCCCAAAACCATTGGGAGCTTTGTTCTTTAGTCATCATCTTCTTTTTGGCATATAATCCATTTATCATTATTTGAGAAGACATTACTTTGCCTATGGTTTATAACATCTTCCCAAACAAGGGCAAATTGTAGACACCTAAAATTGGCCACCGATAACCTCCACTCAAGATTTTGACCAATTTCCACACAAAATACACAATTTGGGCTAAAAACACTAAAACATGAAAAATGATGTGAAAATGATATATTCAAGTGCCAATTTTGGCCAGGGTATCCCTAAATGAGGTAATGCAATTTATGGGCCAACTAACTTTAATCAGTTCATTTTGAGTTAAAATGCCAAATTTGCACCTGCATGCTCTGGACTGCTCTTTCGTATCAAATATTTTACACAAGACTTGTGCCTTTGTTATTTGTTATTGGAAACATAATAAGTGGGAATATACATCTAATGCATCTGACGTGGACTTAAAATTCAAATCCAGTTAAATTTAGGACCAATAAGAAGGCATTCGGATCAATTTGGGTAATTTGTACACAATGTGCTTAATCATGCTTAAGAGATAATTAACCTAAATTAAGGCCTAACAAAGAATTCCATGGAGACTTGTTGAACTATTTTTTTTGAAAATGAATATTGAATATCTGCATCATCAGGTGACCTCATTTCTTGGGAAGATATCTCTAAGCCATAAATGTCACAAATATCAAGATTTATGCCTCCCATGCCTCATTAAATCCCTCCATGCCTCTTAATTACCCCTTATTCCAATGCCATGATGAGGATAATTAAAAACTTAATTACAAAAATGGAATTAATCCTCAACCACACATCTCAATCTTGAGATGGATGGTTGAGGTTGATTCTAATCAAATCCAAAAAGCTATAAATAGCAGGCCTCACAACATCATTTCTAAGCTTAATTTATGCAATGTTATAATGTAGGATTGGTTTCAAAAAGCTTTAAGCAACTAATGTTATAATGCCAAATTGATTCCAAGCCAAGCTAGCCACAAGCCAAAGGTGCCAAAGAGAGATGGAGGTTGTCAAGCTTCCATTGCTAAGGACTTCATGAGCACAAGCTAAGCAAGCCACCACAATAAGCATTTTAGAGCATCCAAGGAAGGTAAAAGAGTTTTATTTTGCATTCTAGTTGTGTGTTTCATTCATGATTGTTAACTAATCTATTCCTAGTGTCTAGGCCTAGAGCTTATGTTATTAATGTGTTTATTTCATCTTGTTTTCATTTTGGAACTAACATAGTACTAACCATCCTCTCTTGAGTCAAATTCCTAGATCACAATTCCTAGGTAGCCGTCTAGAGGAATGGGACCATCTCAAGTACCATAGATTCCTAGGTAGCCATCTAAAAGATCAGGACCATCTCACCCTAGCCAATCTACTGAAGATGAGGCATTGATTTTTAGATTATAGGTAGAGCTCCAAGATTGAGTGGTGGAGATTGAGGGTATTGGTCAGGAGTGAGACCAACTTCATGCACAATTACAGGTCATGAGGGCATAAGAGGATGGGAGACTAACCTAGGTGCAGGGATAAATTGTTGGCATATAGGTGTAAGTGGCTCAGTGAGTTATCCTAGCTATGGGTATAGATAGTAGGTTTATAGAGTTAGATATGTTAACAGGATACCTAGCTTGAGTAGGCACAATCACAGATCATGACTTTATAGGGATAGGTGGATGGGTCCCCAAGATGGTGTCACTTCATGGATGGATTTAGGATTGTAGGGGGAGATAACTATGGCTAAAAGGGCTAGGATGTTGTAGGTGTAGGCTTTCAGGGATAGGGGATGATGGGCATGATAGACCAGATCATGCTATTGACATGGGAGGCTCAGTATTATAGACTCTTTATGAGGCAATAATACCTTTAGATCATAGGGTAGGCTTTTTTTGGGTGAGCTAGTCATCAGTGAGATAGCCCTTGAGGAGTAAGGGGTCGAGGCCACTGTTGTCATCTTAGGCATGATCAATAGTTTTGTGATGTTCATATGAGGACATTATTTTGTATATTGTACAAGAGATCTTGTGTGTGTGTGTGTACACACACACACACACATGATGGTGATGATGATTCACTCTTTTTAGATTCATGTGCTATGATGGTTATGTATATTGATGTGATTGCATGTGACTACATGTTGGTTCATGATGATTATATTCTTTATATTTATGATGATGATATCCTACTTGTAATTATTTATGGTGATGTGTATTATGATTTCATGATTATTTTGTGATGTTTTATGTTAGTTTATGGTAAATTTAATGCAATGATGATGTGATTGTGAGATATTTATTGTGATGGTGCTTATGTTAGATTGATATGATGAGATTGAGTTTTTATTAATTTGTGTTATGACATATGTGAGATGGGATATATAAGTTATGATGTCTCATTGTGATGTTTAATGGATATGTTATTGATTATGATGATGAATATGGTGATGTACTTGATTTTATTTACAATGTTATGTTGTTATATGATATGGACCATGTGATGAGTGATGTGAATATTTTTATGATGCATATGATTGTGATGGGTGCATAAGATGGGATTTTGTTAATTTATATTTGTATAATGGATATGGCTCCTAGTTCATGACTGTCCTTTATGGTTTGGCACTCCTGCATCATTGTAGTGAAGGAATACAGGATGAGGATGGATAGGAAAGTTTTGGTTTATGGTTTTTAGGGGGATATGGCTTGGGATTGATTGGTAGGATTGGGGCTTAGGAAGATTGTCAAGAATCTATGAAATCCATTTTAATGTCACATCTTTATGAGATATGCTGATGGTCTTGACAAGGCCATGACATTTATATTAAATATGCATAGCAAGAAATCTATTTAAAATGGGATGAGCCATTCGTAAGTATTTAATTCGATGGTCAACCCCTACCATCCTTGTTCCCAAAATGTATAAACATATATAAATTAAACTAATCAAAAAGACAAAATTTCATCATGTTTACATCAATACAATAATCACACAAAACACACACACATGCTTAAGTAGAAAACATTCACAATCTTCTAGATGGTTACAAAATGGGGATGGAAGCCAAGGGTGGGGATGATGAAGCCAAGTGCTACCTACATAGTCTGAAATACCTCAGACTAATGTAGTTTTGGCTAATATATGATGATGATGATGATGATGAGGATTAATGGTTAGAAAGTGATGATGATGACGGTGACTAGGAAAATAAATGATAATGATGTAGTGATAGATAAATAATTGAGGTGATATGGGAACATAGTACATATGATATATGGATAAGGTTCAAATCATAAAGCCCAAAATAAAGGGGTGTGGACTATCCTATCAGAAATCAGAGTCATAGTAACCCTCATGTTCTGTTGACCTTTGCTAATGATAGTGGGAGTGTATGGTTGCATGGATGGAAAGGATTTAACATGATGTGGCTGAGGGTAATAGGAGACATATCTATCATAGGAATCTTGGCTAAAAGAGTGGATATAAATTGATGGGGTGATAAAGGATCTTAGGGATATAGATAATGTCTCCAAGGATAGGTAGATGATTTGAGAAGATTTCTCCAATAAATGCCCTAGAAATAGCCCTTTCTAATTTTGTGATAAAAGACACATGATTCCTTGTTATAGATTACCACTTAGGTAGACCAAGGCCAAGATATCCTTACCATGGCACTGGGAACTAGTTTTCACCATGGTACTTGCCCAAGGTGCTAGTGAGCTAGTTATCACCATTAGATTTTTATTTATATAGATGGATAGGATGGATGGGTCCTATAAATGGAGGATACAAGGACTAAGCGTAGAAACACTGGAGATGCATGATATTCATAGGATCATCCAATTCTTCTCCCTCAAGTGTGGCTAACTTATATGCTCTAGAGCCAAATTTGGCAATAATGATGTATGGGCCCAACCAATTAGCTTCAAATTTTCCCTTCTTGTCTCTTTCTACATTAGTGTTCTTCTAATTTTCCTTGAGGACTAGGTCACCTACTTCAAACTCCTGAGCCTGAATCTTCTTGTGGTATTATTTCTTGAGATTATTTTGATACACCTGTAGGTGATTTAGGGCTTGCTATCATTTTTTGTTGAGGAATTCCAACTCTTTTAGGTGCTCTTGTTGGTGATTGTGGTTAGTAATTATGCCTCATAATGAGAGATAAAGAGATGGGAGCTCTAATTTAATGGGTAATATTGATTTAGCTCCATATACCAAGGCCTACAGGTTGGCCCCTTTGGGTGTGTAGACATTAGTATGATAGGCCCATAATGATGGATATAATTAAATATGCCAATCATGCTCAACTTGATTGAATATCTTTTTCAAGATTTTGATCAAGGTGTTATTGGTTACTTCTACTTGTCTGTTGCCTTGGGGATAATATGGGGAAGAGAAATGTTGCATGATGTGGTACTTTTGACAAAGGGTCTCAACATCTTGATTCTTGAAAGACTTTCCATTGTTTGAGATAATATTGGCAAGAATTCTAAAGTGGAAAATGATTTGATTAAGAATTAATTTAGATATCTAGAGGCCAGTTGTGTAGGCCAACAACATGGATTTTACCCATTTTGTAAAATATTTTGTAGCTATGATAATAAAATTATGCCCATTTGAGGAATTAGGATTAATCTTGTTGATTAGATCAAAGTCCCATATAGAGAAAGGACATGAGATCATGATAGGATACAATTTTTGCGTTGATGCATGGATAAGCTTTCCATGCCTTTGATAGGCTTCAAATTTCCACACATATTGACAAGAACTATGTTCGATGGTTGGCTAATATTATCCAACTTAGAGGAGATTCTTGGCTAAGGCCATCCACTGATGTGTCCTCTACAAATGCCAATGTGGATCTCCTTGACTACTTAAGCTACCTCTTCTAAGGTCAGACACCTTAACAAGGTTCCATCATAACCCATTTGATAGAGTGTGCTGCCTAGAATGGTATAATGGGTAGCTTGATGGAGAAAGGATTTCCATTAATGGTGAGTGAAATTATGAGGTAAGATGTTGTCATGGAGGTATTGGTAAATGGTGTGATACCAAGGGAGACTAGGATTATTAATGGTACAAATTTGTGTAGGAGCCAAAGAATGATGAGTTGGAGTGATCAATTATTTAATAAAAAAATTTCCCTCTAAAAATCCTTCAGGGAGATTAATGAGGGATCCTAGAGTAGACATAGAGTTATCTACCTTGTTATTAGCTCGTGGCACTTGTTCAAACATGATATTTTGAAAAGTGGTTTTTAATTGGTCAACCAATTATTTATATGGGAGAAACTTCTCATCCTTTATTTAGAACTCTTCATTTACCTATTTTATGATTAATTGAGAGTCCTCAAATACTTGTAAATGATGGATGTTACACTATATGTCAAGATGAAGTCTTGCTATAAGGGCCTCATATTCCAAGATATTATTGGTATAAGGGAATGCAAGACAAAAGGCCTTAGGAATGAGATCACCTTATGGGATGATTAGTAGGATTCCCACCCCTAATTCATGAGTGGTGAAGTATCCATACAAATATAACTTCCATATTTCTACCTATGAGGTACTCATCATGGATTCATCTATAAAAGGAGAGGTAAGTGGCTTAGTCACTTCTAGTGGAGCTTCTACCAGTTGATCTACTATGACCTATCCTTTGATTACTTTCTGATGGCCATATTCAATATCAAACTCACTAAGCAACATGATCCATTTTTCCACATGAACTATTAGTGTTGATTTGGATAGGAGATACTTTAAAGGATCTATCTTTAAAATTAGGTATACTTGATTGTTGAACATATAATGTCAGAGTTTTTGGGAGGTAAAGACCATAGTTAAACATGCCCATTCAAATAGTGTATAATTTAACTCATGTTATTAAGGTATGATTGAGATAACAAATGGATTTTTATTTTCCTTGATTATTATGTTGTGTGAGTAAGGATCCAACGGCATAGGGAGTGGTAGATATATATAACAATAGTGGTTTTCCTAGAATCAGTGGAGATAAGATAAGTGAATTTTCTAAGTATTAATTAATATTCTTGAAAGCCTTCTGACAATTTTCATTCCATTGAAAGGTTGATCCTTTCTTAAGAAAGTGAGTGAATGAATGACACTTATTAATGAGTTGTGAGATAAAATGCCTAATATCCTAGAGCTTACCTTGAAGACCATGAAGTTTTTTAAGTATCTGGGGAGGTGGCATCTTAGTGATTGCTCAAACTTTTGTTGGATCTACCTCAATACCTCTCCTAGAGATAATGAACCCTAGCAACTTTCCTGATGTTACGTCGAAGACACACTTTTTGGGGTTCAATCATACCTTATATTCTCATAGTGTTTCAAAGATCCTATGAAGGACTTTAGGGTGCTCAAATCATGAATGAGACTTTCCTAAGATATCATCAACATAATCTTCCACAATATCATGCATCATGTCATTGAAGATACTAGTGATTGCTCATTGATATGTTGCCCCTACATTATTTAGGCCAAAAGACATGACCTGATATAAAAACATGCCCCATGAGGTGATAAATGATATTTTATGCTGGTCTTCAAGAGTGCTTTTGATTTGGTTATATCCTAAAGACCCATCCATGAGAGACAACATCTCATAACTAGTAATTGAATCTATAATCATATTAATATTAAGAAGTAGAAAATCAACTTTGGGGTACATCTTATTGATGTCATGAAAATTAGTGCATATCCAAATCCCACCATGTGGTTTTGAGATAGGGACTATATTAGATATCCAATTGGTATAGTCAATAGGATGAATGAATCCTACATCTAAGATTTTTTGCAAATCTTCCTTAACTAGCAATGCCACCTTTGGATGCATCTTTCACAATTTTTGCTTGACTGGTTTAGCATTATGATGGACATCAAGATGATGTACTACTAGTGTAGGATCCAATCTAGGCATATATTCATAGCTCCAAGCAAAGATATCAATAAATTCTTTGAGCAAGACAATTAGAATTACATGTTCTAATTACGTAAGAGATGCCCTCAATTTGACAATCTTGGGTTTTTCTTCAGTTCCAATAGTTATTTCAATGACTTCCTCAATGAGTGAGGGATATTATTCTAATAGATAAGGGAGGTATTTGATTTCTATCATGTCAGAGGCGATAATTCTTGGTAGCTCAGTATCAACATCTAGATAATCTTCTACCTGAATGGGACTTTCTAAAATGTTATCAAGTTTTGTAGATGATTCCCCTTTTATTTTAGATGTTTCATCATCACTTTATGTGCTTAGTGACTCTTGTTCTCCAAAATATATTTATTCACATAGATTGATTGAGAATCCTTTCTTGTGGTCTCCAAATGGCATGAAAGTCCTTACCCCCAAATATTCAATAATAGCTTCATCATTTTAAAATGTGTCAAAGGTGGGCTCCTATTTGGCATCCTAGTTTATGAGGGAGGGATAATGAAGGGATATGTCAATGGTGAAGATGGAGGTGTCAAAAAAGAGGTTAGTGATAGTTGGCTCTTTAAATTGACTACAAATGGACTCTGTTTCAATATCCTTATTAGGGAGAGTTTGCTCTTTGGTCACGATAGAATCCATAATGACATCAAGAGGGTCATCACCATATGGTTTATACCATATAACATAATAGGATGAGTTATCTTGAACATCAATAGGCTCTATCTAACCTTGCTCTTGCATGCCTAGTCCCTTTCTTTTATAGTTCATATCTTTTTATATCATGTAATAGATAATAGGATATTTTTGTTAGGGTGAGATGAAGGTATCATCATCAGGTAAGAGCCATAAATCATCACCATCTTCAATGTGTTCATCTGATAAAAGTAATACACTTTTAAAATTTATGGGCCCAAATTCATACTTGATGGTCTAAACTTCCTTCATCACGGGGGACCCATAGCTTTAGGAAGATAATGGGAGATGGCCTATTCAAAGGGTTTTATACTCATATTCACCACAACCTATGGATTTGGTTTTTAACTTGGTAATATTAGGTGTTGGGGTATATGTGGTGGCTAATTGATCAAGAGAGACATATTTGGTAGTTGTAAAACTAAGGATGTAATTCTCAGTGCTTCAAGATAATGATGGAGAAGGGTTTGATCCATTTGATAGCTGTGATGGTCAATAATCCTTAAGATGGTGACTTCCATCCCTAAATAGGGGAACTTAAGGCATTGATGAAGAGTGGATGGGAAAATTTTAATTTTGTTAATCTAAGGTCTCCCAAGAAGCATATTATATGGCAAGTCCATGTTGACCACATGCACCAATGTTTGATGGACTACAAGCCCCACAATAATGGGAAGATAAATAGACCTAATGGATGGCCGATCATTATCATCATATGTTTTGATCATGATGAGATTGGGCCCTAATGATGATTTAGAGTAAACCATATTTTTTAAGAAGTCCATATTACAAGGCTAAGTGTTGATCCTCTATTTATAAGGACACGAGAGATACGGTGATGGGAAATGGAAACTTTAATGTATAGTGGGTAGTTGTGATGAGGGCCAACTAGTGGTAGATCCTGAGTGTTGAAGGTGAGTTGTGGGGAGGGGGAAAATGAGCCACTAACACTTAAAACTAATTGGTGTCCAAGTTTCTAGGTACTTGTAAGTCATTAAGCACTTGATTTAATATTTCCTTATGCAAAGCAGATGTTTTAAAAATCTCCATAAGGGAAATCTAGGTAGGAGTCTTTTCTAACTATTGAATAATGTCATATGACTTATCAAGCTTATCTATGGCTTTGTTATAGGTATTCCCCCTCAACATAGTGGAAAAGGTGGATGGCTATTAGGATGGTGATTATATTTTGCTTGGTTGTACCAGTATAATAAAAGGTGGCCAAATTTATTTTAAAAATTAGAGGAGGTTCTTCAAAGTTAGGAATTTGGTGAAGCTTGATGGTATTAGTATAATGATATGGCACATTATGATAATTAGTAAAATGTTAGAGGATGTCTAACCTTGGTCCCTTAGAGGTCTTTAGTTCCTTTGCTCATGTTTTGGAAGAGGATATTTATAAATTCCCAATTGTCCATTACCTGATTGAGTAAGAGCAGGATCTCCTTCTAACTCGATGTCACCTCTTTCAATCAAATCTTGTACATAGTATTTAAATTGCATAAAATTATTTATATCATGGCCCTTTACTCTATGGAATTTATAGTATTAATCATCATGATACCAATCTGGTTTGGTTTGGTGATCATTGATAGGTCAAATCTCAAGCAAATTAATCATATTGGTTACAATCAACTACTCTAATATAGTTGCCAAAGGGATACCTATACTTGTAAGAGGCCACCTTCCTATACAGGGTCTTGGATTTCCCCTAATAACCTTGATAGAAGAGACATGTGATTGTGGTGGGAGCCCCTTTCTTTGAATATTTTGGACATGTTGCTCTTATGGTTTAGAATCTATTACCCCATCTCTAAGAACATTCTTATTTTTGTTAAAGACATTTGGCTTATTTGAGAATGAGGTTCTTGAATTTACAGTGTTCCCATTATGAGAGAATGGCTTAATGGTTCCTTTTTCTATGAGTGCCTTTTAATATGCATCCCCTTTTTTATAATCTCATCGAAAGTTTTTGCACATTGTAGCTTTAACTGATATTTCAACTCTATATTGAGATAATCCACAAATATTTTTACCATTTCCTTCTCGGGTATGGTGCATTTAAATCAACTTACCAATCCATGCCATTTTTATAAGAAATAAGCCATATTTTTACCATCTCTTTATTTTGTATTATAAAGGTCAATAATAGACACATCATGTTCTATGTTGAAGAAGAAATGTCTAAAAAATTATTCTATCAATTCCCCAAAGTTTTAGATTAACCCTTTAGGAAGATACATGAACCACTCTAATGTTGGTCCTATCAGACTTTTAGGAAAAAGCCTTAATAGGTGGGCATCTTATTACGATACTTCATGGCAAGTAATGAATAATTCTTTCATGTGATCCCTTGGGTCCCCCTTTCCCCTATATTTCTCAAATTTTGGAATCTCAAAGTGTGGAGGGAATGGAACTTGTAGTACACTACTATCTAAAGGTGATGAAAAAAAATCCTCATATTTATATTTGAGGGCCTATGATCTAGGGTCCACTTATTAGAGGGTCTCTTTCATCATCTTCCATTCTCAAGAAAAGGTAGAATCCCCAAGAGGATTGACTATTTGGTTTTGACTTCCTCGTAGGATATGGGTATGATGGCTATTATGAGTGGTATGATTGATATGACTATTATTGTGGACATTATTATTATTGTCGTATTGAGCTTGGAGGAGAAGGTTAATTTGTTGTGTGAGTTGGTCTAAGCAATCCTCAATGACAACTTTTCTCCTTTTAGTTTCAACATGTCGATTAATAAGGGGTGGTTATGGGTCACCTTCATCTAAGAATCCATGGTCCACTTCTTGGTGATCATTGTGTCATGGGGTTAATAGACAATCTACTTTATTTAGGTAGGTTTCCCCAATTTCCATATTTCAATTTTGTTGTACATATTATTCTAGGAGCTGATGGACACCTTCATTATTAAGGAGGTTATGAAGAGGGTTGGTGTTGTCATTTTCCTCTTGTGGTGTAGGGATGTCACTATGGAAGTCCTCATATTCCTGATTTGGGTCCATGAGTTACCCCCTAATATGGTTTTCTTGATTGGAACCTTGTCCTTGGTAGAATTGGGCTCTGGTTTGGATGACCATGATGAAAGAAGATGAGGTGGTATGAAGTGCTATTGAAGGTATTTTGACTATTAAATTATAGTCCAAAAGATGAGACTATTAGTGGTCAAGAGAAAAGGATAACTAGAAATTATCATGAGAATAATAGTTCTTTTAAGAGGTCAAACTAACAAAGATGATGATTGGATTAAATATCTTTATCAATTAGCAAGTGGACAAGTTGATGGGTTCTAAAGACAAAATAAACTTGATAAGTATAATTTCAAGTTGGGATGATGATGTGTAGAAAGGATAATGACCACCAATAGTTCGATCTTTTATCTTCAACTAAATAGTCAAGGGAGGAATGAGGATGAGATGTGATTAAGAAGGTGTATAGATAAGGACCACCAATCAAGATGGATAGATAGGGATGATGTAGATGTGATTATGGAATTGGAAGAGTAATACATGGATCTAAGATGAGGGTGATGGAAGTGGAGGGTAATATGGGGGATATGGACTAGAGACTAGGTATTAACGATGGGTAATGAAGGACACTTTATTGGATCACAAGGAGGGGAACGGATATTTGTGAGTGATAACCAAGTGGTACTAGGATATGGAATGGGTCAAAATGTTGATGATGATTATATGGGAGATGTGGATGTCTAAGTACAAGGGGTGATGCCAATAAAAATTATATGGGAATGGTCAAGACTATGGTGTCATTAGTGGATAAAGAAAGGTCAGAGTGAGGTGTGATTGATTATGGATGAGGTGCTGTTATGACAAGGTGTGACTAATTTAAGATAGGAGAGGGGATAATGAAAAGGATATACAAGGAAAGGGTGACAAAGATATACAAGATGATAATTAGGCAAGGATGTACAAGATGATGGGGTATGACTAGGATGGGATGAAGACAATATAGTATGGGATGTGTAAAAGGATGTACAAAAAGATGATGATATATATATACAAGGGGATGAGTCAATATAAGGATAATATAGGTGGATGATGGTTATGAAATATGGATTATGTGGATAAAATTATAAGAAGATAAATGGATGAAAGACGTGAAGGGTGGACTAAATGTAGATAGAATAGTATGGATGGAGGGATGAATAATAATGTGGGGAATAGAATATATATTGAATAAAATATGATGTATTAAGGATATTCTAGGTAAATTAATGGATATAGATGTGAGAAATGGACTACATGGATAATAAAATAAGTGAGTAGATGAGATGATATAATTATAAGATGAGTAGATAAATGGAAGATGGGTTATGGGTAATAAGATGTGACGTAAATGGGGATGTTCTAAAATAGGAAAAATGATAATTATATGTGGGCATGGATAGAGGTGAATACTAGGTGGATATAGGTATGAGATGAAAATGTGAAGCAAAATAGATGATGAAGAGAGTGGGTGGAAAGGGGATAATCACTATATGTGGGATGACACTGGGATTATAGGGAATGAATGTGCTATGAAGTGAATAAGATGTGGTCAAATATATGAAATGGGATTGGATGTTATGGAATGGATATAAATAAGATAATTCTTGTGGGATGGATGAAATTATGATAATGTTTACAAAGAAAGATGTAGAGAGATGGTGGTGCTAAGTGAGATGAATCGTATGTGGTGGGGGTGAGATAATAAAGTGAAAATGATATGGACAAAAGGATATGGGGATGTGGGATGGTCCAAAGGGATATGCAAAAAAGGATAGTGGATACTAAGTGTTATGGGATAGGTGGTGTTACTAATTAGATGTATAATGATGGGACAGTATAGTGTGACTGTGTAGAAGATAGGGTATATGATGGTCAAAGATATACAAATGATCAAGGAGAAAGGGATGATATTAGGATGAGTGTGGAAAGTGATATGGAATGAAAAGAGGGTGGATTAAGGTAAAAATGTTATGGAGGGAAGAATAAAGATGATGTGATATGGATATTCAAGATGAGATGATGATGGAATGAGATGAAGAAATGAATGATGGGATATTGGAAGTGATCCTATAAGTTTTCTAAGCTATGCACACAAAATACATGGGTATGACAGACTCAAATAACAAATAAAATGGGTCTTAAACAACACACATAACTCATGCACATATACAACCCTAATTATTAAACCATATGGGAGTGTAACTCGATGTTCACACCATCTAATAGCTACACAAGTGAGGCTATAGGCTAGCGACCCATTATGAAATAAACCAAACCCTCTCAAACTTGCTTGATCCTAATGGTCACTTGGGAACTAATATTGATGCTGGTAGTGGAACACCTATTATAGCCATAGGCTCATATTCTAAGGTTTAAAAAAGGATCTAAGGGAGTCCCCTATATACACAAAGGTATGATGGGACCCAAGTCTATATAGGATGCTATCTGATTGCCCTGGGTATATAGACTTAACCATTCCTCACTCCATAAAAACCTTTATGGGGAATTTAGATTAGGCCATAACAATAATGCTCTCTTGATATTTATACTCTATCAAAACATGGAGTGTGGAGAACATGTAGTGGTGAAATCCATGATACTAACCCCTAAAGACTAAGTTGTGTGCATGGTGATGAAATCCACATCACGTTCTATCCTAGGGAAGGTTTATATAAACAAGTAAACTCATGATACAATTAATTAATTATTTTAATTACCTATGTGAGCTTTAAATGATATGAAAAATTATGTACACACCAAAATACACAAAGTATATGTGCACACATACACAAGGATCAAGCAAAGCTAATGATTAACTACTAATGATAATGTAATAATTATGAAAAATACTTAATCAACAATGATAAAATGGGCACACCTTTTCTACAACACAAATGTTAAAAACCTACTAAGGGTGATTTAAGAGTCCAACAAGACCTATAAAATGGTCAAAAAACCTGAAACTACAATACAGCTATTACATAGAGCAATACCGCTATTAGCAAGACAATATCACTACTAAAAAGTTGCAGTATTACACAACTTAATTTATGATCCTAAATCGAGCTAAAAATCACTAGATTAGACTTTTATAGACTAAAAATGATTATAGGGATTCATTTTTAATACAATTATTGATATCAAATTTTTTTAAAATCTAAAATTAATTGCTAAAATAAATATGTTCAATATTGCTACTCTAGATAACAATCCCATGACTTGCAAGACAATCCCATGACTATGAAAGTAGTGGTATTGTCAAATTTGGGTAGACTCCAACAATCTTCCCTTGAATGTTATAGACCCTGCAAGACCAAATCACCCTTAAATAGTTTGGATGTTCTCTTTTGTTTGCAAAAATAGAACTTGAATATAATGCCATAGTAGTAAAAGACCAACAGGGAAGGGTTTTTATCTATGTATACCAAAAACATAATATCTCTATTGCAAATTAAAATGATGTTACTTACAGTGTAATATCATTGGTCTCAAAGTGGCAAGATTGTTCAAACTAGACTAAATTTCTTGCCCTCTTGATAATGTTCCTTAGTTGTTTCTCTCCTATAGATAGGTTAGATAGAAAAACATAGAGAATCTACAGAAGCAATAAGAAACTTAGAGTAACAAATTATATAGGAGGTAGGACCAGGGTGTATAATATCATGATAAATATCAAATATACAGCTATTTTTAGGACAATACCATGACTACAAAAGTAGCAAGATTATTAAAATGAAAGTTGATGACCCTCTGGGAGTTCTTCAAGGAGTAATGAATTTCTTACACACCATAAACAACACACCTAACAAAAATATAGGGTTAATTCACTAGATATCTAAATGTGAAAAACTTTAGCTTGCAATACCGCTATTAGGAATAATGACCCTGCTATTAGCAGAGCAATAACATGACTTGCAAAATAGCGATATTATTCAAACCTAAAACCCTACTAAACCCCTTATCGCTAATGATTTAATGTGTAATAATGTGATTATTGTTAATGATATCGCTACTATAATACTATGACTTGTAGAGCAATAGTGCTAATCTTAGAAACATATGAAAACTTCAATCTAGTTGGCCCTGCAATCATCCAAAATGCTTTTAGCAAGAGTGTTAGCCTAAATAATGGAGGTTTGTCCCACTGTGATTGCCAAAATGTGCACCAAATTTGAGATTCAAACAAGATATTGTCAAAGAGATAATGGAAACCCAAAGATAATGACACCAATAGGAAGGGATAGAAAAGGTAAATCAGAATGTAGTGTGCATGCTTACCATCATTTTTACCTTCTCATAACTCTGATCCAAGATTTGTATGCTTGAATATGATTGTTGGATTACTTGGAGATGATTGACAATGGATTGGATAGGATTGATAGATGACTTTCTTGTGATATTCTTTCACCTCTTCATTCCTCTATTCATTAGCTTGAGCAAGTGAGGTTGTGTTGGTTTTATATATTCATAGAGGGAAGATCAAGGTCTAGGGTGGATGATTTTCCATGGAATTTTTTAATTCCATGGAATCCTCTAGAATAAAGAATTGTAGAGGAAGAGGGATACAATGGAGAGATTTCTAGAACTCTCAAATTCTAGAGATCTCTTCATAGGGTTTTAGGGGTTTAAGAAAGGCTAGTGTAGGGTGGTGGGTGGGTAGGTAGATTATTTTGTAATTTTTAATTGGAAAGTGGGATTAGGGGTAGGTTTAGTGGATAATAGGTTTTTTTTAAGGATTTAAATAATAGGATTAGGATTCCTAGGGATGTAGGAATACCTAGGGGATAGGCTAGTAGGTGGTTAGGTGGGGTTATGGGATTTAAAAATTCCCATATAATAGATAATTGGAATTGGAATAGGATAATGGTAGATCAGAGGGAATTAATGGAATAATGGGATGGGCTAAGGTTAGTGAAATGTATATTAATAGAAGGGGATATTAGATTTATGGCTAGGAAGGGGAATTTGTGTCGACTAATAGGAATATTAGTCAGTTGTAATGGAGTGAGAAATTTCAGGTGTATACACCTTCATCTACTAAGACTTTTCGAATAAGGGTAGTATTTATCACAATTTTAATAAAGAGGGGTATATCATCCAATCAAAAAATAATTTCATAATCAATCATATCCTCTTAAAGGAATTCTAGGATGGCTTAAAGGATGTGGAAATGGTTTTAATTATATGTACTTATATAAGTGATAAATCTTTAGAATGGATTTTTGAATCAAGTGATGGTGGTTTTTTGATATCTTGTAATTATTACATAAATAATTTGTGGTGATGTGGATAAGTACAAACTACCTCCACGAGTGGAATTTTACAAGGCATTGAATTAAGTTCTTCCAAAAAATTTCAATGTGATTTAGAGGATGAAAAATCAACACATAGTTTTTGAGATACAATGTTTTTCAGAAGAGTAGGAGAACTAGGTTGGGGGTCTATTTGTGGAAGTATTTCCTTATTTGATTCAGGAGAGGTGGGTGAAATAGTTGTAGTATCCTTAAGTAAATTTTCTTTGGTGGAAGGTTTCTTAGGTTTAGTGATGAGATATTTGTGAGTAGGTTTTTTTTTCTATAATTCGCTTTTGCTACATTCACATATTATGAATTGGTGTAATATTTATCACAATTAGTGTAAATTACACAAATATTATCATTAAAATGTTGTATGTTAGGAGTAGAATAAGTGTTTTGAGGTTTAGAAGATGTAGGCTTGATAACTAGTGTCTTTTGAGAAGCTTGGACATAATCATGATGGTGTAATTTGATCATATCATCATGCTCAAATGTGTCTCCCAACATAAAATAAATAAAAAACTTGAAAAATCCATAACATGTATCATGAGAATGAACCAAATTAGCATGAAACCAATAAACTTTATTAGGGTCATACCATGAAGGTTTGGCACTATTATAGGTGAAGGGTTTAGATGGAGATAATAACTATTTCATGTATGGGACCATTAATGGTGGGTAGGAAGCAGGTTACTTATCCAATTTGACTATTCTTAATTTTCTTGAGGAACAATATTTTTAATTTCGTTAGTTGAGGTTAGGAAAGATTATTTAATTAATCTATGACTTGGATCAAATAATTTCATAAGGAAATCTTGTCTTTTGGTTTGATCAAACACTTAATTTAAATTCTATGGGGATAAAGTTAAAAATTTATACTAAATTGAAGGTGTTAAATTAGTAATGAATAATTTAAAGAGATTATCATCATTCATGTTATGATCTACTTTGAGAGATAATGATTTTCATTATTTGATGAAATCATGGGTTGATTCTGAAATTGATTGCTTGGCATTGATAAAATGACTAAGAATATTTTATATAATAACATTTTTTTG
Source organism: Torreya grandis (assembly GCA_037957365.1). Lineage (NCBI taxonomy): Eukaryota > Viridiplantae > Streptophyta > Pinopsida > Cupressales > Taxaceae > Torreya > Torreya grandis. The sequence continues at coordinate 226,783 of JARHVA010005108.1, read as the reverse complement.
AAATTATTTTAGAAGAGCATTAACCAAGTCTTCTAATTGTGTGATGGTGGCAATTGATCATACCACTCTAAAACATCACCTATAAATGTTTTAATTAGTAATTTAGTGGTAACAAAGGTATTTTTTTGGATCCATTCCTTATAGAGATTACCAAATTATTTAATAAAAAATGCAAGATATTTATTTACATGGTATTTAATAGTTGGATAAATGTTTCTAAATCAATGGAAAAAATGAAATAAGCTAAAGGTTCAGTTTGGATATTTTGTAGCATCTTATTATGCTTAAGAGGATGGGGAATAATATTCCCATTTACATCTCTAAGATGGGGAGGAATAAAGTTTTGATTATTTTGAGGTAGTATAAGAGGATTTTGATTAGTCAATTTTAATAAATAGTGTTGCATTTGCATCATTTGAGAGGTGTTAGCTATTTGCATAACATTCATTTGTTGGATAATTTGTGCAAGAATTTGAGTAGTGTCAACTTGTGTATTTTGATTATTAGTATTTGAAGGTGGGATATTAGGATTGTTAAGGGGATTTATGTTCGTATTGGTAGGAGGATCATTCCCATTATTAGAGGTAGGTATGTTGCTTATTAGGTAATTCCATATAGGGTTATTCGTCAAGCTTGTATCAATTTCCCCAATAATATAGTAAGGTATTTTGTATAAGGTAGTATCTTGAGAAGTGTGAAATGGATTAGAAACATCCACCTCATCATTTTGGGTAATTTGAACCATGTTTTAATCAATATATGAAGGATGTGAAAAAGTATACTAGGAGTGGTTATCCTCTTGGGTAGCAAAAGTAAATAAGAAGGAACAACCCATGTATCATCTAAATGGGTTAAGATTATCAATAAATATTTGGATAAGTGATTTCATAATGTTTAAACAAAGTAAGAAGAAATATAAGAAAGTGTAAATTATATTTTAAGGATGAGAATTAGGGGAATAAAATGAAGTTATCTAGACATTATAGGGATCAACTAGTTGGGTTTATACATAACTATGTCAGCCAAATACTATGCGATCAGACAAGGGAAACATAAGACAAGATTAGATAGGTAGTAAAAAGATGATAATGTTGAAACTATTATTTAATTCAATCTGAGATAGAATTAAATTGGACAAAAAAGGTATGCAGTCAACCACATTGATGCATTATTATGGACAAACAAACAAAACAACCTAATTTTTTTGGATTGATCAGGTTGACTTAGTTTTTTAGGAAGATAAACAAAAAATACTATAAAATATTGGGTTGATTAGTAACTTATCAATGCTAATCATTAATTGATGTACTATACAAACAAATGGAAGGATGGATTCCTAAGGTTTAATAAAGAGGGAAATCTTAGGCATTTATAAAATATAGTGAGGTAGGCAAAAACTAAAGACCATGTTTTGATATGTACTATGGATATAAGTATTGGGGAAATCCCCTGACACCATGATATTTGTAAGTGATATACAAGGATCATAAATAGAGTACTGAGTAGCCCTTCACGATAGTAGCTAAGTAGTTTGAAAACTATTGGTACATAATTTCTAGGGAAAACCAAACAAAGTAAAAAATAAAAACAAAAATAAAAGTTTCAAAAGCTATTTTAAAGTTTTTGGAATGTAAATAAATAGGTAACCAACTAAAAATTAAAATGAGTTTAATTACTATCCATGTAGGTTAATTCCCATTGCTTGAAATAAGAAAAAAATATATAGAATGAAGTTGAATTGGTTAACCTATTTGTGAAAATAGAATAGAACATAATCGAGGTGGGCAACACAGTCTATTGAAAGATAATTCAAAAGTAATGTAATCAAGCTAGTCAACTTAATTTCCTAAATAGAAAGTAGATACATAACTAAGTTGATTTGATCGACCTAGTTGAATGTAAAACCATAGATTTATAGAACTAAAAAATTAGGAAAAATAATACTAAAATTTAAAATTTGAAAAATAATAGGAAATGAAATTAATTTAAAAATTGACAGAGAGTAATTATTGAGATGTTTAGAATGAACCTAGCACTATAAACTAAGTTGACCAAGTTGGTTTAGTAGTTTATTTAAAGTTTTTGAGTTGTTTATTTTGAGTTGTGTTATCCATAAATAATGTTAGACATGTAAAGGGAAATATAAAATATTTAGATGGGGTCAAGCTGGTCAACTAAGAATAAATAAATTTGATAAATGATAAAACCAAATAAAACTATATCGATTGTATTGACATAGTAGATTAAATAAAATGTAGAAAAACAAATGAATCAAGCAAGTCAATTTAGTTAGATGATGAAAAATAAGAAAATATACTGTATCGATAAAGTTAATCTAGTTTTCTTTTATTCTAAAATTTTATGCACAGAGAGATGACAAAATCAATAGGGTCACTTTAGTTATAAAACATGTGAAAATTTTTCCTAACTAGGTTGATCATGTTGATGAAGCTATATAAAATTGAACATACAGATGAACAAAGTCAACATGGTTGATTGAGTACAAAAATATGCACACAAAGTATTAAACTGGGTCAATAGGGTCAACAGAGTATGAAAATGTGTGCATAGAATATTAAACTAGTTTGATAAGGTCGATCTAATTATTTGTAAAGAAAATTTTTAAATATACAAGGGTTAGATTCACATTGAGTTCACCAAAATGTATGTAATAAAAAATAGATAGTTATATAACTTATCCTACTTAATAATATTCAAGTTTAGATAAGGCAATCAACTAACAACTACATTTAGGGATACATTTAAATCATGGTCATCACCAATAATGGATATGCTAAACTTACACTAAGGGGTATCTTATCACACTATGGAAAATGAGAGGTTTCCAAAAGCCTCTAGTAAAATGCCATCTTGTGATAACCCTAGCTAGGTCCTTATGATTGTAAATAATATTAAGCAATATAATCTACTAAATAAATATGTAGGCTAATTTAGTAAATGGATATGAAAGCTAATATGGTGCTCACCAATGCTTGTGACACAAATGGGGAAGATAATAAAAAATAAAAATATATCTATAACATAGAGAATATGTAAGTAATGAGATATACAAATCAATATATATTAACTCTATAATATCTACTTATCAAAATATGAATGGATATACTTACCTTTGTTGAAGTGAACTCTTTGTGCCTCAATCTCTCCCTTGGCTAATGGTGCTTTTCAATAATTTATTATGGGATTGTAAGGATCACAAGGATAAATCAGCTCTAGGCTACAATACCTCTCCTATGCATCCAAAAATTCCACAAAAATAGTGCTACTTCTACATGGGCAAAAACCTAAGCAATGAAACCTCTTATTGATTGTATAAGATATTTAAAAGGATTAATGATGCATAATTGATTGATCCTCTCTTATAATTTAAATTAAAGGAGGTGTGTGTGTGTGTGTATATATGGATTGACCCTAAACCCTCTCAAAAATTAAGCTGAGGGAGTTGGCCCAACTAACCTCATGAGGTGGTAAATAGAGCCATTGGGTCTAAAACTATGTTGTCTTGGGCCGAAATAGTTTTGTAATGTGTGATAAAGCATAAAATGGGATTGATCCGATTGACCTAGTAGGAGACATGGTAAAAATGGTTTTTTCCTAGTTAGGGGCTATTTTGGGAAGTGAGTTGCTTAAGAAAGTGTATAAGTGGGGTTTCAAAGCCAAGGGAAAAAACTAAGAGTATATTTTAGTGGTTTTGAGTGGTGGTATAAGGTCCAAAAATCTTGTGAAGCATTAAAGGTTTGCCAACCCATTTCCTAGTGCAACCTCTAAGGTGTGCACTTAGAGAGATTGAGTTTTGCTGGATTCTTATAAGAGAGACAACATCAATAATTATTAAAGTTTAAAAATATTGTGTATATAAATGTGTCAATTAATATGTTTATGGAAGCAATATAATATTAGAGTATGAACATTCCTTGTTTCAACATCTTAATTGGACAACAAATCCTTAGAAACTAAGGAGGTGTCAAACATGTCATCATAGGGATCACCACCTGATGGTTTATATCCCAAATCATGATATGGTTGATGATATTTAAAAAAGATAGGTTATAGAATGCCCTACTCATGGAGTCTAAGTCTATTTACTTTATAGTTCATATTCTTGCACATTTGGTTGGCATTCAAATATATGTATGTTGAAAACATGATGTAAGGTCTTCTTTTAACACCCAATAATAATCTAATCATTCAATTTAATCTTCTAATAGGAGGCCAGATTTATCAAATGGGGTCTTGCCAAACTAATGGGATGTCAACCTAAGATTCTTCATGGTGGGACACAAGTAACTTCATGGTGAAACAAGGATTTACACAACATTAAAGAAGCAATATTCATATTCACCACATCATTTGGGGATGATTTTGATATGGGAAGATGTAGGAGAATTAGAGGAAGTGGATAATAAACCATCTAGATAGATGTAAGACTTGGACATGTTATTGACATGAGGAACACTCTCAATGCTATAACTAAATGGTGTCTTAATCGATTCCCTCCAATGTTTGACAATATTATAAAGGTTAAGGATCACTAAGAATTGTGACTTCCATTTTATAATGAGGGAATTTAAGACACTGATGGAGGGTGGATGGCATAGCCTAGATTTTGTGTATCCAAGGACAACCCAAAAGGATGTTTTAGGGTAATTCAAATTCTACCACATGAATTAGGGTTTTACATTTAATGATCCCTAACATGAAAAAAGGTAAAAAATATCAACTAAGTGTCATTCATTATCATCATAAACTTTAATCATTATGATCTATGGCATGAGCATGGATTCAAATTATCCCAAACTCTTGATCCCATCTTAAATACCTCTCTTAATTTTGTGATTGGTAATGATTACCTATATATAAATGGGGTTATTGAGATTAGAATCAAGGGGAGACATGTCTTATGGATAAAAGGTAAGTTATTGGGTGGATGAGAGATGACCCACGAGGACCCGAAAGTGACTGAGGTAAATATCTATCAAAACTCTTGATTCTTAAGGAGTTTTGTTGAGAATGTCATGGTGGATAAAGGATGATTTGAGAATATTAATAATATAAATTTGGGATGGGGTTGTTTCATCTTATTGGATGATGTCATAATCACCTATAGGAGTAATTAGAGGAGGTCTTTAGACATTGACCTTTAGCGATTCCCTTGGAGGGGGGGATTAGGAGGTGCCCCTAATAAAGTTATTTTTTCATAACATGTGGTAATGGCATAATCAGATGATGGTATTTTGATCTTAATAACATGTTGGTTTTGGAAAGGAGGTTGGTTATGAGACTTGGCACTTATCTTGATTGTGGTGAATTTGTGCTTATAGTGATCAATGTAGCCAAGAACTTAGTATAATAGTGAGAGGTCCTCTTATAGTGCACATGATTATAATGAGAGGTTTGACCTTTATCCCAATGTGTATTTTCCTATTTTTGGTCATGATTAGGAAATGGATCCTAGTATATTCAAACCTGGTGATTCCTAGAAGAAGACTATTATCCTTCAACCTCTATTTATCCTTGGTTAATCAAATCTTGGATATAATTTCAGAGCTACATGTACCTTCAGGTGTCATGATCTTAGACTTAATGATATTCACAATATTCATCTTCCTTATTCTATGTTGGTTTTAATTTATTCTCATCAAGAGGTTTTATTTTAGGATGAATAATCATGTTAGTGATTATAATATTCTTTAGGAAATTCTCCATTGGTTTGCCAAGATTAACATATTTTCATTTCTTAGATTCTATATTTGGCTTGCCTCTAGGTATAATGATGTTAGATGAATTTTGAGATATAGAGGGATCAGAGCCTTGGATGGTTTGGAAATGTTTGGTATCTAAAATCCATCACCAACCACATTTTTTTATTAAATAATTTTGGTTTTTTTGATGAGGTATGAGTTTAAATTTGATCATTCCTTACAAATAGTTTGATTACCCCCTTGGAAATGAGGGATTTCTCAATTTGAATTCCATTTTCAATAATATCATTAAAGGTATTAAGACAACATAGTTGCAATTAGAGATTTAGTTCTTGATTCAAGTTGGCATTGAAAATGGTGGCTAGTTATATCTTAAGGATCAAACATGAGAATCTACTTGATAAACTTTGTCATATTTGTAATAATGACAAGAAACTTTCTCCATTTATTTGTTTGGCATTATATATATATATATATATATATATATATATATATATATGTATGTATATATATATATATGTATATATATATATATATATATATATATATATATATATATATATATATATGTATATATATATATATGTATATATATATATGTATATATATATATATATGTATATATATATATATATATATATATATATATATATATATATATATATATATATATATATATATATGGTAGGGTAATTTTATGTTCCACATTATAGGAGAAATGTTTGACAAATTTCTCTATTAGTTATCCAAATGATGTGACTATTCCCTTAGGTAGGCGCATGAACCATTTCAAATTTGGTCTTTCAATACTATGAGGGAATAATTTGAGAAGATAAGCATCACTATAGATGAATTCTTGAAAAAACATGATAAATTCCTTGATATGATCCATTATATTCCCCTTCCCCTTGTATTTATTAAATTTATGTGGTTCAAAATGATGAGGGAAGGGAATGTGTAATATGTACTTGTCAAGTGGATAGGGGCATAAGTCTTCAAAAAATGATTTCTTGTTGTCTGAACCTATTTTTATCTCTTGGAGAACATCCTTTTATGGTTATCATTCTTGGGAAAACATGGGGTTAGACAATGGGACTAATGATGATGAATGATGATTAGGCTTATTTTGATTTTGGCTTGTGAAATGCAATTTTTTTTGAATGGATTATTATGAGTTTGAGGTCTATTAGCATCATGATTTATTTGAGATGTTAAAGAGGACACTTTTTGAGTGATTTGATTTAGATGATCATGTCATGTTTGTTTATGGTCATGTTTATATTGGTATTATAAGGTGAAATTATCTTTTACAAGTTTTGATGTAGTTAATATTGATATATTTTTCTTGAGGTTCTTCTTCTTATTATTCAAAATGATTGTGGCTAAGTGTAGGCTTTAATTATTCAAGGCTAAAAATAATATATCTTAGGTTGTTAGGGATAAATTTAGAAGGATCCTATCTGCTACCTCAATAATTTGGAGTAATAATTAATCCCTATTTTCATAGACACAATCATGTAATCGGGATCTACTCTAATTAGTATTCAACAAGTCATATTGTAGATCTTGATTATGTGTATCCATATCAATAAGGTTTTATTCATTATTATCATGACGTTTCTCACTCTATAAAATATTTTCAAGGTCATTATTATGGATTATTTATCCAATACTGAGTCATTGGTGAGTGTGGATGAGCATGGTGCTAATGCGTGGATGAGTTAGGGAAGGTTTATATGATATAATATGGTGGATATAGATTAGTAAGCTTACTTTGATCCATTTTTTACATCAAATACAATATGAGACTATGATTATGGATAATATTTTCTTGAGTAAATTTGAATTTAGATGTGATATATTTGACATTTGATATGGGGTAGGGTATTGGTAACCCTAGGTTTGACTAGTTCCTGACTTGGATGATGAGCTAAGACAAGTTCATGATTTGACTTGGTTTTATGGGTGATAGGTTTTGGGCTAGCCAAAAAAGGATGTTGATGCAATTGGTTGATTAGGTCATGGTTGACCTTAACCAAAGTTGACTTTATTTTATTTAGACTAGATTAATTAAGTGATTTGATGAGATTTTATTAAGTTGGATAGATGATGACGATGGGATGATTGGATTTATTGTGTAAGTGGTTGAAATATATATTTTATTTAAATAAATCTTGAGAGGTTTGATAATGTAAAAGTGACGGGGGTGATTTTGGACAAGATTATATTTCTTGAAAGGATGTGTGTAAGAGATGAAGTAAAAGGGATGTTGTTATATTATGATAGGGTGATGGTTTGATTGATTTAAAGATTGGACAACAAGATTAATGTGTGAATCTAGTGTTAAATTTAGTGGGGTAACTTGTTTGGAGAAGGGAATAGTTATATAAAGAGTACTATTAGCAACAACACACAATCAAGATCATGTAATACAAAAAACTATGCTAGTAGATTATGGGTATGCAATGTAAATACTAGCCCATTGATCTATTCATGTAAAGTGGTGACTAGGTTGGTCTCCCAATCCTCACTCTACATCTTTATGTGGTGAGTGATCTTCGGGGATGTTTTCCCACTACACTAATATTTATTTTCAGCTAAAAATTATTACTCTAGGATATACAAGGCTCACCAATGGATTCCCCTACATACCTCATGGTACATGGCACATGGGTTCATATAAGTATGATTTATGATGCATGTGTATCAAATTATTATCTCCTCACTTCATGAAACCCTTTATGGGGAATTCGACTTAACTTTATGATAGTTGTCCTTGATATTTATATTCCTCCAGAATATAGATTGTGGATTAGTGTGCGGTGATGAAATATACATCATAACCTACCTAATGAATATGAATTTCATGTGGGGATAGATTCCATATCAAGTCTCCCATAGGAAAATAAAAATATATGGAGGTTTATAAACTATTTTTAATCCCCCAAGGTCACCTTACAAGTGTGAGGGGAGACTATACATAGCCTTAGCCTCGGGTAAAACAAGCAAGAAAAACAAATTAAGATAAAATGACTAAATTTAAACACACACAAATATTTGATTTATTATATTAATTAAATGTGATTAAATATTATATTATTGAAGGTTTTATATGTTTTTTCTTTGATAGGCAAACCTAAAAGTAAGCATTAGTAATTTGATTTGATTCTTGAGGGGAAAGCTACAAAATACACATTTAGAAAGTAAATCCACTTCTACTCAGAGTGAAGTTGATACCTCTTAGCAAAAATCCACTTTTGCACATAATGAAGTTGTTACATAGAAAAAGTTAACTAGAAATCAAGAAAATAGTTAAAATAAAAGCTGAATTTATACAGAATGAAGCCACTACTCTCTAGAATGAAATCTCTTCTACACATAATGAAACCAATAAAATAGATAGGTTAACCTAAAAGTATAAAATAATAAGGAAAAAAATCCATGTATGTCGATATATAATCCATTAATACAAAATCAAAACTATAACTATAGAAAACATACTAGAAAACACTAAGGAAATTGAAGTTGTTAGTCAAAATTATTAAACTACTAGAGAAATAGAGAAACTACTAACATAGAGAAGCAAATTTATTATAGGTAGATGAAAATGTTAGACTATAGAAAATATTATACCTTCAAATCCATGTTTATACTTGGAATCCATTTATGTCTATGATAAATCTATGTTTTTATAGTAACAACTTTGTAACTTGCATAGAAACAAAAATAGAAAAGTGCAAGATTACTAAAATTATTAAGAAATAATTAGTGGTTAATCAAAATCACTAATTCGATATAAGTGGATTTGAACAAAATAGTCATAGAATTCAAAGAGTTAAGTAGGTTTTAATTGTAAATTTTATGACTTAAATATAAAATCATTTGTGGTTAGATTAAAATCATGCTTCTACAGAGCGAAGTCACTCCAACATAGTTCAAAGCTGTTAGGAACTTGGAAGTTGTTATTTCATGGAATGTTGGAGATTTTTACCACAAAATCTCCTTTTCAATGAATCCAAAAGCCTTCTCAAGCACACTAAAATCCCTATGAATAAAATTTAAGGGATTTCTCCCATTATGGTTGTCAAAAATTTATGTATAAAATTGGATATAGAATTTTAATGTTAAGAACAATAAAAATCTCACATTTCCTAATCTAATCTAATATAATCTACACAATACCTCAATAATGGGAAAAGGAAGAAGAATATTCACATGTAACTAGAATTTAAACACACAAAAATTTATATCTCAATAACAAATGAATCTTTCTCCCTTGATGATTTTAGATGAGCCTAAAATGATTTGGAATTACTTGATGTTTGACTATGGATGTTGGGTTGCTTTTATAATGCTCAATATTTTAGAAACATGTGAGTAATGGATGCTTAATTGTTATTTATGGAGAAAATATTTCCTTAAGGATTTAAACGATGGAATTTTCATGGGGGTGTAGTTGTTTAAATAAGAGTGGATGGGAGAGATCAATGGCTAGATTTCATCTATGGAGGATGAAGATCTATGGTGGAGTAATTTTATAAGAGTTAAAAAATCCCTAGAAAATTCTAGGGGAAGCTTTGTGAGGGGCTATAACAATCTTATAACTTTCTATAATCCATTAGGAGTAGTAAGTGATGATTAGAGAGTGATTAGAAGGATGATTTGTAGGAGACATAGTGGAGGTAGTTGGAGTTTTTGGAAAGTAATTTAAAATTCTCAAAATATTATGTAAATGGGAATTAGTGTTAAGTGGGGTGTTAATAAAAAAATTAATTGAGAGAGACAGTGTTATAAGGTGTGTATGATGTAGGAACGTATAAGGGATTATTAGAGTAGTGTATTAAAATAAATTATGGTATAAAATTTATCAATAAACATAATTAATATGGAATGAGGACAAAATTAGTAGTGAGTGACATAGTGGTAGATTTTAGATTTATACATTTTGACCCTTTTTAAAGGGAATTATAAATGAAAGGCATTAATGGTGTTTCAAAGAATAAAATGGTTTGTGAATTAGTATATTAGGATGGGTGATTCCCCCTTGAGGGATCATGTGGGGAGGAATGAGATGGATGGCCACTCAAAAGAGAAACAAGGGGTTGTATATATGGATAAATGGAAATAAGGTTGATGTGAAATAAGGGTGATGGATATGCAAAGTGACGTTGAAGAATAATATTAATGTAATCAAAGGACTATAAGTTTGTTAATGCCCCTATAAAATGCATATCTTATGGAGTGAATAACATGATGTTATAACCATGGGCATGCCCCAATTAGTGACATATGAAAGGGGGAAGTTGTGAACATTAGATGATTATACAAGTAAAGCTATGATATTTGGATGCATCTCAATAAAAGATGCATGATGAGGAGAGTTGTGAGCTTGGATTGAATGATTGACTAATGTTTCAAGTTTTGGATGTATCTTAGGCAAAGATGTATGTTGAGGAGAGTTACGATCTATGATTAGATTGATGGATGGATGCCACGTGTGTTGGACATATTCCAAGAAAGGACACATGTAAAGGAGAGTTGTGAGGATTGATTAGATGGATGGGTTGATTGATTTTAGCTCAAGGATTATATGAGAAAACATAATGATGAGATTTATGAAGGTGGGTGACCAATGGACAAAGGATGTGAAAATGGTAGCCAAGTTAACCTCAAACACTACTTATCATCAATCACTACCTATGTAGTCTATAGGGATCTTAGGTCGATGTAGTTATCCATAAATAGGAACAATGATGTGATGATAGATGGTAAAATTATGTAAGGGAAGCCCTAAAGTTGACATAGGGAGATGAGTTAGAATATGATTAGAGAACTATCAATATTAGTGATAATGATATAGAATTAGGGTTAGGATGAATAATTAGATGAAATTAGTGATGTAATGAAAATGGTGATGAGAGATGAGGTTGATAGGATAAAACAAGATGAAAAATGAAGATAAATATTAAAAATAGATGTTAGAAAGGTTAAAAATGTGGAAACTGGGGGTTAAATAGGAGGTAGGTGGGGGAACCTATTTATTTGCATCCAATCTCTTTCCAATTTTGTTCTAGATTTCACACTGACTTTTCAAATAGAGTTGGATCATGTGCCACAATACTGCCACTGAGGAGAGCACATTTAAGAGGATCAGTGAGATGTAGAGCATGGTGAACCAGTGAGTAATTTAATTTTTGTGAATTTTGGCATTTAATGTCATTTATTAGGGGTCAAAATAGGGTCAAGAAAAGTTACTATGAGGGATATTTTTCTCTTAATTATATCTTTAACGTAAAAAAAAACTTTGATAAGGTCAAACATAGCTTAGTGGTACATAAACATGATTTTGTGAATTTTTTTAGGGGATTAATGACTTTATGGTTGGAATCAACTTTGCCTACTTGGCCAAAAAGTGATGGGAGGTAGTTAGCATGTTTTTGAGCATAAAATGAGTTAATAAGATAACATTTTATGATTTTAAGATCAATTACCAATGATCACATCATGAGGATGATGATCAATAGTGATGCATAGATTGAATGAGCTAACAATAAGTGATTAAGGCATGTTGGATCTAGTCAACTTATATCACATGGCATGGATGTCACTAATTTAAATAGATAGAGCCCTAATTATAACCCTAGTGGATTAGTGGCACTCAAAGATGAACACCTTCCACTTCATAAATGGGGATATGATCATGATGTTAGAGGATGTTTGGTGTATCTTTTTTATCCCAATCAAACGGGATCAATTATATTAGTGATTGACTATCTAGATGGTGATGGTATAAATATTAGTGGGTCACATTATGGTGGGACATAAATGGGCCAAATTACCTTATATAAGTGTCTCAAGGATGAAATTATAATTAGCTTACTTTAAAACTCATGGCTATTTTTAGTGACATATTTTTATGTGACAAGAGTAGGTGGTTCTTTCATATTGGATTGGGTGTCGTGGTGGTAGACATGATTAAGCATGGGATAACATTTTATAGGGACCAAACTATTCTATCCCAGTTGTACCAAAACCTTTATTTAGTAGCATACAAGGGGGTATAGAGCATTGGTACCTACACACTATTACGTATCTAGTCATAGGATTATATATCCATATAGCATTTTATAGGGACACAACACAAGAGAGTGTTAGATGAGCTGGTGGTATATAGATGGAAGATTATTATGGGGGCTCAGTGAGGGTATGTAGGGAACTTATTATTTTATAAATGGGAGTTATGTAGGTTAATATTGGAGGGATTATATGAATTCTATATATTCATATTTAATGGGGATGGAAGGAGGATGATGAGTATATGGAGTATGTATTGAAGGAGTGTTATCTGACAAGCCAACATGACAAAATTATAGAGAGGTATCGACCGATAGAGTCTAATGATAGTTTGGTATGTCAGGGATTCTATAGGGGCATAATATATTTATGAGAGTTACCAAGGAGAGGTTATAGTGGGGCCTGATAGTGTACTAAGTGACAATTATCACATATTTTGATATAGTGGGTGTTGTGCAGTGAGATGACCAAAGAGTGATTTTAAATGATGGGGTGATAGGAGTGTATGATTTAGGGTGGGCCTAAAGGGATCCAGTTAGACTAAATTAACCATTAGTACCTAAGATGACTTTACAAGAGTAGATATATGTGGTTATGAGGACCTACCCATAGAGGTAAAGACACAAGGACTTAGTGTAGATACTACTGAGGCAACAAAGGAGAGTTAGAGACAAAGATAGGGATGGTGGGGATGGGGATGGCACATAGGTTCATACAAAATAGATCATATGACCAAGCTATGAAGATGGAGTTAGAGCTAATATTGTGTAACCCAGAGCTATTATGATTTTAGGAGCAACTATCAGTGATCATATCATGAGGATTATGCTCAAAAATTATGCATAGATTGAATGAGCTAACAACAAGTGATTATGGCATGTTGGATCTAGCTAATTTATATCATGTGGCATCGATTCCACTAATATAGATAGACAGAGCCTTGATTATAGCTCTAGTGGAGTAGTGACACTCAAATATGAGTACCTTCCACTTCATGATGGGGATATGATCGTGATGATAGAGGATGTCTAGTGTATCTTTGTGATCCTGATCAAAGGGGATCAACTATATTAATTATTGATTGTCTAGATGGTGATGGTATAAATATTAGTGGGTCACATTATGGTGGGACATAAATGGGCTAGATTGACTTAAATAAGTGTCTCAAGGATGAGATTATAGGCTATCTTACTTTGATGCTTATGGCTATTTTCAGTGACATCTTTCTGTCTGACAAGAGCAGATGGTTCTTTCTTATTGGATTGGTTGTCATGGTGGTAAACATGATTGAGCATGGGATAGAATTTTATAGGGACAAAACTATTCTATCCTAGTTGTACTAAAACATTCATTTAGTAGCATAAAAGGGGGTAGAGAGCATTGGTACCTCCACACTATTACATATCTAGTCATGGGATTATATAGCCATATAGAATTTTATAGGGACACAACACAAGAGAGCATTAGATGGGCTTGTGGTATATGGATTAGAGATTATTATGGGGGCTTAATGAGGGCATGTAGGGGATTTATTATTTTATAAATAGGAGTTGGAGAAGTTGATAGTGGAGGGTATTATATGGATGTCATATATTTAGATTCAAAGGGGATGGAAGGAGGAGGATGAGTATATGGATTATGTATTGAAGGAGTGTTATCTGACAAGCCAACATGACAAAATTATAGAGAGGTATCAACCAGATACAGTCTAGTGATAGTTTGGTATGTGATGGAATCCATAGGGGCACCATATATTTATGAGAGTTACCAATGAGAGGTCATAGTGGGGAATGACAGTGTACTAAGTGACAATGTTCACATCTTTTGATGTAGTGGGTATTATGCAGTGGGATGACCAAACAATGATTCCAAATGTTGGGGTGATAAGAGTGTATGATTTAGGGTGGGACTAGAGGGATCTAATTAGACTAAATTAACCATTAGTACCTGAGATGAATTTATAAGAGTAGATATATGTGGTGATGAGGACTTACCCATAGAGGTAAACACAAGGACTTAGTGTAGATACTACTAAGGAAATAAAGGAAAGTTAGGGACAAATATAGGTATGGAGGAGATGTGGATGGCACATAGGTTCATATAGCATAGATCATATGACCAAGATATGAATGTGGAGTTAGATCTAATATTATGTAGCCTAGAGATTGATACAGAAGTAGAGATCATAAAATGATAGTTCAAATTGGACAACCTGAAGATGGAGATGGGTAAGTGGATAGAGGGGATGGGGATAGAGATATAGGATAGAGAGGAGGATCTGGGAGACATTAGATGACTGAAATGATAGATTATCATCCTTATATACATTTTATGTGAGGAAGGATGACCTTGAGGACTCCTGGGGTGACAATTGAGTACGGTTTGGAGAGATAATCAAACACAATGGATGTCTAAGTGGGTAAAAATGAGGTTGGGCCATCAAGGAAGCCTAAATTAGTGGATGAAAAAGATTTGATAGATAGTTTTTAGAGAGATATTATGACTTGGGTCTTAGAGATATATGGTTTAGAGATAAATGTATATATACTATAGACTTAACTAGTTAGGTGATAAGGATAGGTAGCCACTTGACAGGCTTAAGTGGAAATACAAGATACATAGACAACTATTTTGAGAGGCCATGTTACACCTATGATGGACATGAATGCCTAGTTGAAAAGGATACATGCATAATTATCCATGAGGGATGCAAAGGCATGGGTTTTGGAGGTAGGGTGAGATGTTATACAAGGTGGTTTAGATACACAATGGATAAGTGGTTTAGTTGATGGGGGTCGATCAAAGGTGTAGTATTAAAGGAAACTCTATGATAATGTCATCTTAGTTGGTTAGAGGTCACTATCATTTGTATATATTAGACATTTAGATGTTTCATCTCAGTCTTGGACTTCTACATGATCAATGCATCTTCCATCGAGACTGCCACTTCCAGATTGATAAAACTAGATGTGACATATGGCATTATGTTGTATTGATATATTTTTATATATAGATGTTCATGATGCTATTTTATATTAATCCATTTTTAATGTATTTATGGACAATGATTTGATATATATTATGATGACTTGAGTTATGGATTATGTGTTATTGACTTTGATTATGTATTATGAGTTGTATGATGCATATTATGCATCTATTTATGATTATGATGTGGAGTACCTTGATGTATGTTGAGTATGTGAATATATATATTATGTTTATGAGGATTATGATGATAGATATTGATGATGATCCTACCATTTGATTTTCATGTCAACTTTCTCACCTCACATTGATGAGAGGATGATAGATTAGGATGTGATGTTATGTTAGTTTTATGATGTTAGAGATATGTTATGTGTTGATGTGGCATTGATTGGATACATGTGATGTATGATATAGATGTGGATGATTTATTATATACTGATGAGCATTATGTTATTGAAAATGGATGATTATGAAAGATATGATATAATGATTAGATAGACATGATTAAGACATGATTAAGTGGATAGTTATGTTTAGATATCTTGAGTGATATATATTGAGAATTCATTTTTAATATAGCATTAGGTAAAATGCACCATGATACATATATAAACATTATGACATATTACCATAATGCATAATGGACTAACATAAAAAAGATAAAATAGAAGAACGTGCAATTAGAATTTAGTGAGATGCACCATTAGTATAGATAGACCAAGATGCCATCGTTACTTTATGATGCTACATAAAAAAACAAAATAATACAAAAGCCAACATAACAAAAAATAGAAGAAAAAGAACAAATGACATGAAATTAACTATATATAAAGAATCAAACACATAATATAAAACACACAATGAATACATGCACAAATAAATCATAAAAGTCACACACACACATGTACATGCACAATTATGATGGTCGTTATTATTCAACCTTTGTCATTCAAAAATATAGGGATGAGGGATAAGCAAATCACAATTCATCTTTAACTTTATTGGATGATTGCCCCTAAGACAAGATATAATTCTTAATGTGAGATTTGAAGATAGACACAATGAATTCATGAATAGTGACATGGGATGAGGCATAGGAAGATAAAATGGTATAAGAGGCTAATATTATGGGATGTACACAAGTGTTATTTAGGAAATACAAAAATAATCATGAAACTTGGAAAAAAGGAATCCGATATTAACATCCAAGAGGATAGGACCAATAAGGGATGCGATGATATAGTGACAAAGGATTATGGATAAGGGAAGAATGAAAAGGAAGCTATAGATAACTCTCAAATGGTATTATTTTCTTGTTTTGGTTTCCTACTGAATTCCTTAAGTGAAAGAGTCTTTACATGCCAAACATGTTTCTAAGTACTTGTTTGTGTATGTACTATAGACCAAGGTCAAATGGGATGAATGGTAAAATGGATATAATAGGATAATAATAAATGTAAGATGATGGGGAAAATGGACTACTCTTGAGTATATGAGATCTATTCATGATATGCTTTTAGAAAAAATACATACCACAAGTGATGTTAGAGACTATTTTTCATCATTTTGCTTATTCAAGGCACCAAAGAATTAGTTTTCACCATTGGAAAAATTTTATTTTGTAAATAATACTATGTATAATGAGTTAATATCAAGGACTTGATTCAGGTATAGAACCACTTCAAGTACATGATGTTCATCATCTTGTCCAATTACTAACTATGTTGAGTATCCAGTTTATATGCTCCTTATTTGAATTTAGCGATCATAAAATGGGTTCCAAGCCAATTAGGCTTTAATTTACCCTTATTTTTACATAAAAATTTATATTTGTTTGATTCTCTTTAAGGATTAAATCACCAATTTCAAAATCTCTTAGACATATTTTTTTGTTGAATTGATTGACTATCTGATTTTGATATGACTTTAGATGATTGAGGGCATGAATCAATTTTTTGTCCAAGAGTTATAAATATTTAATTTATGTAAGCCTATATGTTTATTCATTTATGAGGACTTAAAGATATATACACAAGGAAGGTAATTCAAACTCAACTATCAGGATGGCCTCAACACCAAATACCAATGAATGAGGAGTAGTGCTAGTTAGAGTATGAATACTTATTTGGTAAGCCCACAAAGTAGGATATATCTAAATAGACAAAGTGTGGCCAACATCATTGATGATTTTATTGAATATTTTTATGACGATTTTATTGGTTTCCTTATCTTGGCCGTTACCTTGGGGGTAATATGGTGTGGACCACTTGTGTTTGATGTGGAATTGTTTGCATAGGTTCTTAGCATCTTTATTCTTGAATCATTTTTTGTTATTAGAGATAAGAATAGAGGGGATACCATAGTAGTAAATGATATTGTTAAGGATGAATTTATAAATTTTATTACTAGTAATATAAGTGAGTGGCATAAATTCCACCCACTTAATGAAGTAATAAATGGTTATGATAATGTGCTTATGATCATTTGATGAGGAGGGGTTAATATTACCAACAAGATCAAATCCCTAGGTGGAAAAAGGTCATGGATTTTAGTTCTTGTGGTAGAGCATGAATTAGGTCTCCATGTTTCTAACATACCATGCACTTCCCAATGTAATAACAAGACTCATGATCCATAATCAACCAATAATAACTGATTTGGAGGAGTTTCTTGGCTAGGGCCATCCCACTGTATATTCCCCATAGATGCCATCATGAACCTTATTGACTACTAAGTGGGCCTCATCTAAGTTCAGACATATCAATAAGGTTCTATCATATCCTCATGATAGATAATACTATCAATATTGGTGAAATGATAAGATTTTTGAATGAAAGCTTTTCAATGGTTTCAGTAAGGTTGGGGGGAAGGTTATTATCATGAAGATAATTATAGATATCTTGATACCATGTGTGACTAGGACTAGTGATGTCATAAAAAAAATTTAATACAAGGGATTGATGGTCCAATATTAAAATTTAATCAACTATGAAATGATGTTGATGTGTATTTGAAGACATCTCAAGCAGAAAACTAATGGTAGTCATTACATCTGAAGACTTGTTTCTAACTCATAGAACTTTCTCAAATGTGATATGTTGAAATTATTCTTTAATACTATCAACCATGTGCTTGTAATGAATAATATTATCATCCTCTATCTATAAATCATTATTAACCTATTTTATTCTAAGTTGAGAGTCACCATAGACTTGGAGAGATAGGATCCTCCACTGACAAACAAGTTGAGTCCCTATAAAAAGTGCCTCCTATTCTACAATGTTTTTGGTGCAAGGGAAGGAGATTCTAAAATCCTTTGGAATAATATTAAATCGAGGCATGATAAGAAGTATGTTGGATCTTGAGCCATGAGTAGTGAAGGATCCATCAAAGTAAATTTTACACATTTATGATTCATCAATTACACGGATGGATTCATCAAGAAACACTATAGCTAATCGTTACGTTTTAGACAATGGGGATTTTGCCACCCAATCTTCCAAAACTTATCCTTTAATTGATTTTTGATTGACATAATTAGTATAAAACTCATTTAGAAACATGATCCATTTGGCCATTCAACTTGTAAGGGTTGATTTTGATAATAAATACTTTAGAAGGTCAATCTTGTCAATGAGCTTGGTTTGGTTGTTTAGAATGTAATTATGTATTTTTTTGGACATGAAGATAATTATTAACAAAAATTCAATTGGGTTATAGTTAAGCTCATATAAAACTAATGTTATAATGAGGTAATATATAGCCCGTTCTTTTCCATGTTCATCACGTTGAGCTAAGAGTGTTCCCAAGGCACATTGAATTGCTGATATATAAAGAATCAATGGTTTTCTTGGCAATAGTAGTGCTAGGACTAGAGGATGAAAAATATAATACTTCAAATATTCAAAGGATTTAAGACATTATAGACTCCAATGATATTAATCCCCTTTCTTTAGACAATGTGTGAATGGTTGACATTTGACAACTGTGATATGAAGTGGTGGATGGCCTGAAGCTTTCCTTGGAGACTTTTGAGCTATTGGAGATTTTGTGGTGGAGTCATCAAAATAATGGATTTTACTTTGGTAGGATCAACTTAAATACCTCATTTATAAACAATGAATCCAAATTTTTTGTTGGATGTGACATTAAAGAGCACTTATTGGGATTTAAGCTAACTTTGTATTCTCTTAGTCTCTCAAAAATCCTCTTGAGAACTTCAAGATGTTCACCTCAAAATCTTGACTTGCCCAACATCTCATCGACATAATATTTTATGATGTCATGCATAATGTCATGGAATATCATATTAATTTCTCATTGATATGTTGCAAAAATATTATTTAGTCTGAATGGCATGACTTGGCAGTAAAACTTTCCCCAAAGAATGGTAAATATTGTCTTGTGTTGGTCCTTTAATACAATACATATATGATTATAACCTCAAAATCCATCCATGAGTGATAAAGTTTCATAATCAATTTTTGATTCAAATATCATATCAATGTTTGACAAGGTAATTCATTTTTTGGATAATCCTTATTGATGTCCCTAAAATTGATACAAATGTAGCTAACACCATGTGGTTTACTAATGGGTTCAATGTTTGATATCCAAATTGAATAACCATGGGGTAAATGAATCCCACACCTAGGAATTTATATAGCTCTTGTTTGACTAGGAGCACCACCATGGGGTACATTTTGTGAAGTTTTTACTTAATATGTTTATCATCTAGATGGATAAATAGGTGATGTACAAACAAATATGGATCCAATCCTAGCATGTCATCATATGACTAGATAAAGATGTTGACAAATTATTTGAGAAGAGTGGTTAGGACTTATCATTCTTCAAAAGTGAGGGTGGTTACAATCTTATTCATCCTAGGGTTTTATTTTTTTCTAATGTTAAAATCAATTATTTATTTGACCAATGATGGTGATTGATCTTGCATATATGTTATAGGAAGAGGAAGTTGATATTATTCAAGCATCTACATGATATCAATAAATTTTGTGAGTATATTGTCAAATGCATTCCATTCTTGTAGATTAAGAAAATATGTTGATGATAAGATTGGGGGTTGGTATGATGTTGTAATGGCATGCTCATAGGACAAACATAATTCTATTTATTAGTGCCTCAGAGAGGCTTTCACTAGGGGACTTTATTTTTTTATTGTTTTGACTTTTTTTATTATCTTTTGATTTTTTTTATTTAGTCTATCTAGGGAATATTGCATGTTCCACAAATTAGGCACATGCATCTAAATTTATTTTGAACCTCTTATTATGGTATTTACATGGTGAATGGTCTTGTAGTCTCATGAACTCTATAATGGATTCATCATTCTAATATATATATCAATGATAATATATATTAGAATATATTAATTATTCATTCTAATATATATATATATATATATATATATATATATATATATATATTAATTGATATATCAATATTTTATTAGCATATATTATCATTGATATATATATTAGAATGATGAATCCATTACAGAGTTCATGAGACTACAAGACCATTCACACATGAATAATTTGAACAAGTTATCATTAGTCATGTTATGATTAGATTTGTGATCCAAAGATTTACATCATTTGATAAAGTTATCATTAGTCATGTTGTGATTAGATTTGTGATCCAAAGATTTACATAATTTGATAAAGTAATGAGCTGATTCATAAGGGGATTTTTATCATTAATGAAATGGCTAAGACAATTTTTATGAAGATCATTTTATTAAAAATCCTTAACTAAAGGATTTACTAGATCCTCAAGTTGACAAATCAGCTCATTACTTTATCAAATTATGTAAATCTTTGGATCACAAATCTAATCATAACATGACTAATGATAACTTGTTCAAATTATTCATGTGTGAATGGTCTTGTAGTCTCATGAACTCTGTAATGGATTCATCATTCTAATATATATATCAATGATAATATATATATTAATTGATATATATATATATATATATATATATATATATATATATATTATCATTAATATATATATCAATGATAATATATATTATCATTGATATATATATTAGAATGATGAATCCATTACAGAGTTCATGAGACTACAAGACCATTCACACATGAATAATTTGAACAAGTTATCATTAGTCATGTTATGATTAGATTTTTGATCCAAAGATTTACATAATTTGATAAAGTTATCATTAGTCATGCTATGATTAGATTTGTGATCCAAAGATTTACATAATTTGATAAAGTAATGAGCTGATTCATAAGGGGATTTTATCATTAATTAAATGGCTAAGACAATTTTTATGAAGATCATTTTATTAAAAATCCTTAACTAAAGGATTTACTAGATCCTCAAGTTGACATATAGAATGTTGTGGGAGTTGTATATACCATTATAATACATAAGTTATGAATGTTTTAACTAAAATTTTGGTAGTGCATGCATAAAGTTTGAATGTTTTGATGACTAACATGCATAAAGTTTGAATCTTTTGATTGTAAACATGCTCAAATAGAGTAAAACCACCTACGTTTTGGTGGTGCATTATTCAAAACACAAAATTTATAGCTAACACACATAAATGGTGTTTCCTTTTATTGTAAACATGCTCAAAACCAGTAAAACTACCTAAGTTTTGGTGTTGTATTATTCTAAACTCAAAAAACATAGGAAATGTATAAAAGTTTAATTTTTTTGATTTTAAGCATGTTTGAAAATAGTAAAACCACCTAGCATCTAAACTCAAAAAACATAGGAAATGCATAAAAGTTTAATTTTTTTGATTTTAAGGATGTTTGAAAATAGTAAAACCACCTAGCATGTTCTATATGTCAACTTGAGGATCTAGTAAATCCTTTAGTTAAGGATTTTTAATAAAATGATCTTCATAAAAATTGTCTTAGCCATTTCATTAATGATAAAATTCCCCTTATGAATCAGCTCATTACTTTATCAAATTATGTCAATCTTTGGATCACAAATCTAATCATAACATGACTAATGATAACTTTATCAAATTATGTAAATCTTTGGATCACAAATCTAATCATAACATGACTAATGATAACTTGTTCAAATTAATTGATATATCAATATTTTATTAGTGCATCTCCTTATCTTTCACTAGCTAATATATATTTTTTTATTGTTTTGACTTTTCTTATTATCTTTTGATTTTTTTAATTTAGTCTATCTAGGGAATATTGCATGTTCCACAAATTAGGCACATGCATATAAATTTATTTTGAACCTCTTATTATGGTATTTACATGGTGAATGGTCTTGTAGGCTCATGAACTCTGTAATGGATTCATCATTCTAATATATATATCAATGATAATATATATTAGAATATATTAATTATTCATTCTAATATATATATATATATATATATATATATATATATATATATATATTAATTGATATATCAATATTTTATTAGCATATATTATCATTGATATATATATTAGAATTATGAGTCCATTACAGAGTTCATGAGACTACAAGACCATTCACACATGAATAATTTGAACAAGTTATCATTAGTCATGTTATGATTAGATTTGTGATCCAAAGATTTACATAATTTGATAATGTTATCATTAGTCATGTTATGATTAGATTTGTGATCCAAAGATTTACATAATTTGATAAAGTAATGAGCTGATTCATAAGGGGATTTTTATCATTAATGAAATGGCTAAGACAATTTTTATGAAGATCATTTTATTAAAAATTCTTAACTAAAGGATTTACTAGATCCTCAAGTTGACAAATCAGCTCATTACTTTATCAAATTATGTAAATCTTTGGATCACAAATCTAATTATAACATGACTAATGATAACTTTATCAAATTATGTAAATCTTTGGATCACAAATCTAATCATAACATGACTAATGATAACTTGTTCAAATTATTCATGTGTGAATGGTCTTGTAGTCTCATGAACTCTGTAATGGATTCATCATTCTAATATATATATCAATGATAATATATATATTAATTGATATATATATTATCATTAATATATATATCAATGATAATATATATTATCATTGATATATATATTAGAATGATGAATCCATTATAGAGTTCATGAGACTACAAGACCATTCAACATGTAAATACCATAATAAGAGGTTCAAAATAAATTTAGATGCATGTGCCTAATTTGTGGAACATGCAATATTCCCTAGATAGACTAAATAAAAAAAATCAAAAGATAATAAAAAAATTCAAAACAATAAAAAAATAAAGTCCCCTAGTGAAAGATAAGGGGAGGCACTAATAAAATATTGATATATCAATTAATATATATATTAGAATGATGAATTAATATATTCTAATATATATTATCATTGATATATATATTAGAATGAATATAACATGACTAATGATAACTTGTTCAAATTATTCATGTGTGAATGGTCTTGAAGTCTCATGATATATATATATATATATTAGAATGAATATTACAGAGTTCATGAGACTTCAAGACCATTCACACATGAATAATTTGAACAAGTTATCATTAGTCATGTTATATTCATTCTAATATATATATCAATGATAATATATATTACAATATATTAATTCATCATTCTAATATATATATTAATTGATATATCAATATTTTATTATTGCCTCCCCTTATCTTTCACTAGGGGACTTTATTTTTTTATTGTTTCGACTTTTTTTATTATCTTTTGAATTTTTTTATTTAGTCTATCTAGGGAATATTGCATGTTCCACAAATTAGGCACATGCATCTAAATTTATTTTGAACCTCTTATTATGGTATTTACATGGTGAATGGTCTTGTAGTCTCATGAACTCTGTAATGGATTCATCATTCTAATATATATATCAATGATAATATATATTATCATTGATATATATATTAATGATAATATATATATCAATTAATATATATATATATTATCATTGATATATATATTAGAATGATGAATCCATTACAGAGTTCATGAGACTACAAGACCATTCACACATGAATAATTTGAACAAGTTATCATTAGTCATGTTATGATTAGATTTGTGATCCAAAGATTTACATAATTTGATAAAGTTATCATTAGTCATGTTATGATTAGATTTGTGATCCAAAGATTTACATAATTTGATAAAGTAATGAGCTGATTCATAAGGGGATTTTTATCATTAATGAAATGGCTAAGACAATTTTTATAAAGATCATTTTATTAAAAATCCTTAACTAATAATAAGAGATTTACAGAGTTAAACTAATGATATATTAATGATAATAAAGATGGTTCTTCCTGTTGTCCCATTCAATCAGGTTGGGTAGTGAAGGTCAAGGTTAATGGTATAGATGGATGTGTCGATGAATAGTTTATGACAAAAAGATACTTTTAGAGACTATGAAAGGACCTTGTTTCAAAATATTCATCAAATAATTATTCCTTAGAAATCGATGAGGTTTCAAAGATGACATTGTAAGGATCACCACCTAGTAATTTTTATCCCAAACCATGATACAAAAAATTATATTTAACAAAGATGGGTTCTAAAATGCCCTACTCATAGAGTCTTAAGTATTTTTCCTTTATTGTTCACATTATTTCACATTTTATTAGCCTCTAGATTTTATTTATGCTGAAACATGATGTGAGGACTTATTTCGATAGTAAATAGTCATTTGATTGTTCATTTGTTCTTATAATAAGAGGTTAGATTTAGAAAATGTCATTTTGACATATTGATCAGATATCAGCCTAACCTCCTTCATGCTGTGATTCTTATAACTTTATGGTGACATAAAGATTTACCCAACATTGAAGGTGTGGTATTCATATTCACCACATCATTTGGGGATGATTTTGATGTAGGAAGATGTAAGAAAATTACAAGTAGAAGGTAAATCATCTGGATGGATGTAAGACTTGGAATTATTATTAATAGGATGAGAACTCTCATTTCTAGGATAATAAATGACATCTTGATAGAGTGCCTCCAATTCTTGAAAATATTGGAAAGGTTTTGGATTGCCTAGGATTGTGATTTCCATTCTAGAATGAGGGAATTTAAGACATTGATGGAGGGTATATGGTAGATCCTGCATTTTTTATATCGAAGGATGGTCTAAAAGAATATTGTAGGGTAATTTGATATCTACCAAATGAACTAGGGTTTGATGCATAATGACCTCCACCATGTAGGAAGGTAGATAGTGTTAGTGAATTGTCATTTATTTTTATCAAAATCTTTAATCATGATGATCTATGGCATGATTGAGGACTCTGAATATCCTAGACTCTTGATCATATTAATGTTATAGAGGTTGATTCTAGATTTATTGCCTATAATAACTCTCTTAATTTTATGATTGATAATGAAAACTTTGATATATAGGGGGTTATTATGATTGGGACTGAGAGGATACATGTACTACAAATCAAAGGTGAGTCATTGGGTAGATGAGAGACGACCCACGAGGGCCTAAAAGTGACTGGGGTCAATATCTATCAAAAATCTTGACTCTTGGAGAGTTTTATTGATAATTTCATAGTGGATAGAGGATTATTTGAGAAGATTCATAATATATATCTAGGTTGGGGTCTTCTCACATTGTTGGACAATGTTATAGTCACCTAGAGGAGTAGTAAGAGGAGGTATTTGGACATGGACCTTTGGGGGTGCCCTTAGAGGGAGATATTTAGGAGGTTCCCCCAATACAATGATTTTCCCATGGTGTGTGGTAGTGGCACATTCAGATAATTATATTTTAATCTTAATAATAGGTTATTTTTTAAAAAGAGGGTGCTCATGAGACTTGGCACTTATCTTGATGGTGGTGACTATGTGGTTACAGTAGTCAATGCTAAAAGTAACTGAGTCATAATGATGAGGGGTCATCTTATAGTCCACATGATTAGAATGAGAGGTTTGACCTTAGTCCTGATGTTTATTTTCCTATTTTTGGTTATGCTTGGGAAATGGATCTTAGTAGATTCTAAGTTGTTAATTATTAGAATAAGGCTCTTCTCCTTTAACCTCTATTTCTACTCAATTGATCAAGTCTTGAATAAAATTTTAGAGTTGCATTCTCCTTTAGGTGTCATGATGTTTGACTCAGTGATAGCCATGAAATTCATCTTCCTTATACCATGTTGGTTTTGGTTGAATATCATCAAGAGGTTTTTTTAAGGAAGAAGAATCATGTTAGTGGTTATAAACTTCTTTAGGACATTCTCCATAGGCTCATCGGGATTAGTGTATCATCACTTCTTTGATTCTAACTTTGGTTTGCCTCTAGGTATAGTGATGTTAGATGCACTTTGAGCTATATAATTATCATATCCTTGGATGGTTTAGATATGTTTAAAATTTAAAACTCCATCACCAACCACATTTTTATTTTTATTAAATATTTTTGGCTTCTCTAATGAGGTATGAGTTTGAATTTGATCATTATTAGAAAATAGTTTGATTACCCCCTTCGCAATGAGGGATTTATCAATTTGAATGACCTTTTAAACAATCTCATCAAAAATATTAACATCATGTATTTTTAATTAGAGAATTAGTTCTTGATTCAAGTTGGTGATGAAAATGGTGGCTTGTTGTTTCTTAGGGATTGAACATGGCAATCTACTTACTAGACTTTGCCATCTCTATAATAATTACGATAAAATTTATCAATTTATTTATTTAGAATTATATAAATCTATTAGGGTAATTTCATGTTCCACATTATAAGATAAATGTATTATAAAAATATCTATTAGGTCTCCAAATAATGGGCTAATCCCTTAGGTAGGTTCATGGACCATTCCAAAGCTGGTCCTCCAAGACTATGAGGGAATAATTTGAGAACATAAACATCATAGTGCTATTGTTTGCAGAACATGACCCATTTTTAAACTAAAAATAGAGACCCTCTTTTTTCTTTGAAGTTTGGTCTTATAACTCAAGGAGTTTTGGTGGTTTCCTATTTGAAATTTCCTTTTTAGAAGTGCATGTTGGATAGATGTAAAGAGTTAAATATCAATATACTTCATAGTTTTAGCCAAGCTTGAATGATTAAATATTGCATCATAAATACTTGGCATAAATTCATAGCTAAGTCTACATTAGTTTAAAATATCTGAATTTATATGAATCTATTAAGTCTTATTCTATTTTATGCTTGTTTTTTGAAATACATATAAGGCTTCCTTTTAAATTATTTTTCCTTAGTTTTATGTAAATTACCTAACTATTTTAGAGTTTTCTATTGATTTTTATTAGTAATAGTGATCCATATTTGATTTAATTTTATATAAATTAACTATAAGTTTACTTTGGTTCATATTTTACCTCAGTCTATTTCATTACAATGATAAAAATTTGATTTGAAATGGCTTTCTTTCACTAAGCTTTCATGCCTTTTCATTTGTATTTCAAAAGATTTAGTCATTTTATTTTAAATAAAGACTTAGCCATTAGTTTTTAAATTAGAAATTGTTAACTCTAACTTTTCATTTCTTTCTTGCAGGTGATTAAAATTTGTTCGACACCACATGGTCACTTCCTATGACTCCCAATGGTTTGGGCATATTCAAAAAGATTTTAACACTTAGTCAATTTTGAAAAAGTTTCTTGGGGCTACATGTCAGATTTACACCCACCATAACTTAGTCAATTTATTCAAAAAGTTGCTTGGAGCAATGTGGCATAATTTTACTACCCCATAAGACTTAGTTAATTTTAAAATTTTGATCAGTGGGTGTCTACATTAGCAAATCTCTTCATGACTAAATTAGTAAGATTGCACCACATTGTATGATATTGGTGACCCACTGCCCCAGAAGAACCATATAAACAAAGAGTCTTTAGGCACGTAGACAAGTGGGATGCTACCATGTGGCACCATCTTGATAACTTGTTATCCCAGAGATGTCCATAAAAGAAGTAAATCTCCAGGCAAGTGGGTGAATAAGATGAGGCAATGTGGTAAAATCTAGCTACTTTATAGCCCTGGGGTAGTCCATGCAGCCAAGCAATGTATTAGAGCTCTAGGTGAGAGAGATGATGCCACATGGTGAAATCCCACTTAATCAACATACATTTAAATCCTCATTCCGACTAGTCAAATATCAAATAGAAGATGCATGGAAATAACCCAACATTCAAAGGACATGCTGGTTGTACAACCATCTTAGCATAAACTTAAGTTTGTTGGCCCACCAGACTATTAAAGATGTTAAAATCCAAGAATGGACTACACAACAAATTTGATTTGTAGAATTAGGTTGTAGATCATTTCCTCACCAAAAAATGATCAAATAACGGTGGAATTCAATGCAACTATGAGTAACAACATTCAATGCAACTATGAGTAACAACATTATTCAAAGTATGGTGTATGCATTAGGATTAAGTGCAAAAGCATAAAATATAAAATATTTCCTTAAAGGGGCATGTTTTCCACTGTACAGAACAAGGGAAACTGGTTATCCAAATGCAATCTCAACTATATTTTATTTTAGGCATTCACTTCTAGTCAAATCAAGCATGGTCTCTGATGTTTTATGATTGAATTAAATGGGAATTCATTCCTAATTGATCTCAAGTAGACCATCTACATTAAATTTTTGTAACTACCCTATTAGTAGAAAATGTTTGAACTCCTCAGGCCTACACACCTATATAAGATCAGCTCTTATGTTGTAATAAGGGTTGGCTCCCTTAGAATAAAATAGATTAATGGACTAAATTGATTGTTTCTCCCTATTTAAGTAAATCAGATATTTCTTTCATGTATTTTTTTACTTCCCGAGTTAGCTTTTTGAGTCGAGGTTATTTAAAATCCATGTTTGTAACTCACTTGAGCATTTGATGAATCCCCATTGATCCTTTCAATAGAAACATCTTTATATGAAAGCTTAGTCATATGATAGACTTGGTCTATGCATATATATGGTGACCCTATTTTCTTCATTAGCTCTGCTACTTCATTCCATAGACTCTTGTACCATCCTTAGTTGGATTTGTGTTATGCCTAGCTCAACTAAGACTAATTTATCTAAGAATTTGTCTGCTTAATAGAATCAGACTGGTTTACATTATAAAATGGGCTCTTTTTTCTCTTTCTCCCTATCCTACACTCTTTTTCACCTTTTTATTATCCTATTAGATTAGATTAATTTAAAATCTATGTAATTTGATATTAGTGTTATATTTTGATTATTTTAAGCTATGTTTATTATTATAAGTGCATTTTTGAAATAGACATGTCTGAACTAGCTATGTTCCCATGTTATATCTATACGTTAATTATTTTAGGCAACAAGTTCCACATTTAGAACACATTTTGATTTGTTTGAAATATTCATCAAAGGCCCTTGATATGGAATGGTCACAATTATCCAACTAGATTACCCTACATACTAAGACTTGGTAACCAAGAACTTGGCAAGATTTGTTCATTCAAGTATCTTTTTAGGAGAGACAGGGACTAATTACCCCTGCCTATTATTGGTCATGTCAAAAGGCCTTCCAACATATTTGGCACTAGGAGGGATGAACTAGATTATTTTGGACTCATTATTTGCTTTTAATAAGTTTTTTTTTATCTATTTTCAAAGTGCTTAGATTAGAAAATTGATTATCTAAGTCCTCCAATGGCCTTTCATGGATATGAGGACATAGTTGTCATGTTAATATTGTAAGACCTTCCCACAAATTACTCAAAACACCTCATAAATTCTATGTAAAATATATCTATGGTGTGATCAAGATTATTGAATAACACATCTAGGTTTTTAAAGAAGCCATTGTCAGAAGGTAGATTTAGCATGAGGATGTGGCTTACCACCTATTCCCTTTATCATTAAATCAAGCAACGTATTCTTGGTACCTTGGTTTACCAAAAGGGTGCATCACCATTTGGGCCATCTTTGAGAATCTATTCCTTAACTATTTTAGTGTTCCCATTGACCCTTCTATCTTGTTTTATCAAATTTTCATGGCTTATAAAGAGCCTAATGAACCAATAGTGTGTTAAACTATATATTCCATTAGTTATACATTAGGTTGAAGGATACATTCCTAAAAATAGATGATGTGATTATGGGAGTATATCTCAATTTCTTGGATCCTCTAATTGCCATGTTCATCAAAATGAACCCATCTACTCTCACATCCCTAATATTGGTCTACCAAGAGGCTATCAATGTAGACCAACAATCAATGTCTCAAGGATTTATTTCCTACCATTCTTATTCTTTGGAATAATAGGTATTTTATGCCCAAAATAGTTTGAGTTACATGCCTACAAGTCACCCCATAGAAAAATATGTGCCTTGCAATGAATCATTACCCTAAGTCTTCATCCAACCAAACCTCCCTATGATAAATGAGAGCCCTACTAACTCTTTTAATGAATACAACTTAGTTAATTCTATGTGTAATCAATAGGATACTTCATATTATTTTAGTGATTTAGTATCTTTATGTACTATTACTAATCAAATACCATTTATTGTAGGATGCAATCAATAGGCAATGCATAATCCAAGTTAGGAGGCTATATACCTAAATGCACCATTGGGAGTATACAAACCTAGATGTGTTGTTAATTTTGATCTAATCATAAACATTGAGAAAATACCATTTCATAAGCTTGATCCATTATTTGAATATTGTGGAAGTGGTGATGATGACTTTGAATATGAGGAAGTAACAATTATAAAATGTGACCTAGTAGCCAAAAACACAAATTGATGAAGAGTTGCCTACATAGAACAAATAATCTAAAGATTTAGAGAAATTAAATGAGGAAGATGTATGTTATGCACCTAAAGCATTATTATCCTATGCTCCTACTCATTTATTTCCCAAACTAACTCAAGAAGGCCAACAAATCAATGGCAATAACCAAGTGTTCCTCCTGGTAGTAGAGGTAATCAAATCCAAAATGGGAAGTCAAGAACATTTAGGCCAAAATGAAGAGGAGTTCTTCTTTGAGCTTGAGTTAAATGAATATAAGGATCTCATGATTTCCTTTTATGACATCGTAACCATCCCTGATTTCCCCATGCCAACATGTTTTACGTCCAAGGTAGTAGTGATTGTCAAGATACAATATAAGGGTATAAGCACAATGGTTTGAATTAAGGAGTCATGCTAATGGATATGCAAGATAAAAATGAACTAATCTAACATAACTCTCCACACACTTTGACCATTGATGAAAAATTCATAAGGTCTCTAATATAGTAAGGACTTGAACCACTCTTAAGCCTTCTGGATGATAAAGGAAACATAAAAAGATGTTGTATATACATCCATCTGCCATAAAAAAACATGCCACTTTCAAGTTGGATCCTCCTATTGGTCTAGTATGTATGAATACCCAAACCTATTCCTCACTGCAATGCAATACATAGGATAAGGTATCTTCCTCACCCTATCCCAAGTGTTTTTTGCAAATTAGCTACAAACACATTGTTGAAATGCACAATCTTAATTTTTTTAATTTGCCTAGAAAGAACATTGAAAAATCATTATGGGATAGTTTTTTATATCATAAAGAGCAACATAGACATAATTAGATGTTTCCTTTACCCTTAGTGAAACAAATGATTCAATCATGCATTTACTTGAAAACCCATGTGAATATTTTTTTTCTCTTTCTTATTTTATTTTGTTTTTATTTCCTTCCTATCCATTGTTGTTAGCTTAGGTTTACTTTTATTTATTTATACTTTAGGTGTTGGGTTTGCCCCAACTATTTTTCCCTACAGTTCTCCTGTTAGTCAAAGTAATGAAAATAAAGGTTGTTACAAAGGTAACATAAATGGTACTCAAATAACCTAATTAAAAATTTTCTTGAAAATCTTGTAGGAGTCACCATTTGCTATTTATTGTACAACACACCCCATTTTCAGTCTAAAAATGGGGACCACCATTTTTGCATTGAAGTTTGGTCTTATACCTCAAGGAGTTTTGGTGGTTGCCTATTTAAAATTTCCTTCCTGGAAGTGCATGTTGGCTAGATGTGAAGAGTTAAATATGAATGTGCTTCTTTATTTTAGTCAAGCTTGAATGATTAAATATTGTATCATAAATACTTAGCATAAAATCACATCTAGGGCTGCATTAGTTTAGAATATATGAATTTGCATGAATCTATTAAGTCTTAGTATATTTTATGCTTGTGTTTTGAAACATAGATAATGTTTCCTTTTAGATTATTTTGCCTTGGTTTTATGTAAATTACCTAATTGTTTTAGAGTTTTCTACTACTTTTCCTTAGTAATGTTGATCCATATTTATTTTAATTTGATCTAAATTGATTATAAGTTTACTTTGGTTCATACTTTACCTTATTTAGTTTCATTAAAATGATCAAAATTTACTTTTAAATATCTTTCTTTCTCTAAGTTTTCATGTCTTTTCATTTGCATTTCAAAATACAACCATTTTATTTTGAATAAAGACTTAGTCATTGTCTTTTAAATTTGAAATTGTTGATTGTGCCTTTTCACTTCTTGCTTGTAGGTGATTAAACATTACCCAATGTCACATGGCAAATTACTATGGCTCTCGATGGTCTAGGCCTGCTCAAAAATATTTTGACACTTATTCAAATTTTTAAAAGTTTCTCAAGGCCACATGTCAAATTTATTTTCACCAGTACTTAGTCAATTTATTCAAAAAGTTTTCCAGAGCCATGTGGCATCTTTTCACCACCTTGAAGGATTTAGTCAAATTTTAAAGTATTTTCAGTAAGCCTCTATGTTAGGAAATCTACAATTGAGAGAATTAGTGAGATTATGCCACATGACATGACCTTGATGACTTTATACCACATAAAGTATCATATAATCAAGAGCATCCAAGTGAGTAAATAAATGGGATGCTTCCAGAAAGCACCATATCGGTGATCCACTATTACAGAGATGTCTGTGCAAATAAGTAAATCCCTAGGCAAATGGGTGAGTAGGATGACGCCATAGGATAAAATTCTAATGTTCCACAACCCCAAGGTGGTATGTGCAGCCAAACAATGTGTTAGAGCTTCAAATGAGTGAGATGATACCACATGGTGAAATCTCACTTACTCATGATATAAATAGTAAACACACATTTAAATCCTTATTCTAAGTAGTGAAAGAGTGAAGAGAAGATGTGTGGAAATAACCCAACATTCAGAGGACATATTGGTTGGGTAGCTAATAAGGCACAAACTTAAGTTTGATGACTTGTCGAGTCATTAAATCTATCAAATTCAAAGAATGGGCCTTAAATTTAATTTATAGAATCAGGTTGTAGATCATTTCCTCACCAATAAATGATCGAAGAACAATATAATTCAATGCAAATCGAAGAAGAAACATTAATCAAAGTATAATGTGCACATCAAGATCAAACACATAAGCATACAAGACAAAAGATTACCTTAAAGAGGAATGGTTTCAACTACGTAGAACAGGGTGGTTGGTTATCCTGATGCAATCTCAATTACATTTTCTTGTAGGCATTCACTTCCAGTCTAATCAAATATGTATGGTTTTTGATGTTTTCATGATCAAATTAACTGAGAATCATTCCCAATTGATCTTAGGTAGACCCTCCACATTAAATTTATATAACCTCCCCATTAACAGGAAATTATGAAACTCCTCAGGCCTATGTGTTTATATAAGATCATCACTTATGTTGTAATAAGGGATAGATACATTATAATAGAATAGATTAATGGACTAGACTAGCTAATTCTCCTTAGTTAAGAAGATCAACCATTTCCTTCATGCATTTTTCCTACTTTCTTAGTTAAATTTTTTAGTCAAGGCTATTTGAAAGCCATGTCTATAACTCACCTCAGCATTTGATGAATCCCAATTGATTTGTTCAATATAAACATCTTTAGTTGAAATATTATTCATTTGATAGACTTGGTCTGTGCATGTATATGGTGACCCTATTTACCTCATTGGCTTTGCTACTTCATTGTATAAACTCTTACACCATCCTCTATTATATTTATGCTAGGTCTAGATCAACTAAAGATTGGTTTATCTAGGTATTTACCTACTCAATAGAATCGGGATGGTTTACATTAGAAAGTGGGCTCTTCTTTGTCTTTCTCTCTACCCTACCTTTTTTTAGTTTTTATCAGTCTATTAATTTAGATTAGTTTAGAATCTATGAAATATACTATTAGTGTTATATTTTGATTGCTTGAAGCATTGTTCATTATTTTAAACACATTAGCTTCTTTTCCATGTTATAGATGTACATTTATTCCCTTAGGCAATAAGTTTCACATTTAGAATGTATTTTTATTTGTCTAAAATGTTAACCAAAGACCCTTGATAAGGAATGGTCACAAAAATGGGTTACCATACATATCAAGACCTGTTAACCAAGACCTTGGAGATATTTGTTTACCCAAGTCTCCTTTCAGGAGATATGGGGACTAATGACCCCCTCCTATTATTGACTACATCAAAACACTACCAAATACATTATAGGTGAATTATTGACAAGACATGAAAAATCCTTGACATGTTCCCTTGGATCCCCTTCCCCTAGTATTTATCAAATTTAGGTGCTTCAAAATGAGGAGGGAAGGGAATGCATAATATGTCCTTTTCAAGTGGATATGGGCATAGGTATTGAAATATGTATTTCTTATCGTGTTATCCCAATTTTATCTCTTACAGAACATCCTTCACCATTTGCCATTTTTAGGAAAATATGGGGTCAGAGAATGGGATTAATGATGATAATGTTTATTTTGATTTTTGTTTGTGAGAGGTGGATTTGTTTTGGATGGCTTCTTGAGATTTTGAGGTTTATTAGAATTAATATTTATTTGAGATGCTAAAGAGGCCACTTATTGAGTGATTTTATTTAGATGATCAAGCAATGCTTGTTTATGGTTCTGTTTGAATTGGTCTCCTAAGGTGGACTTCTCTTTGCCAAGTTTGATGTGATTAATATTGACATATTCTACTTGAAGTTCTTCTTCTTATTATTCAAAAGGATTATCACTAGGTGTAGGTTTTGCTTGGTCAGGGCATTAAATAATATATCTTAGGTTATCAAGGTCAAAATTAAGAGGAAACCTAACTTCTACCTCAATAAGATGGAGTAATAAATCATCCTTGTTGTCATAGACATACTGATGTAATCGGCTCTACCTTAGTTTGTCAGTACTCATCAAGTCATATTGTGGATATTGATTACGTGCATCCATATCAATAAGGTTTTCTTCATCATTACCATGATGTTTCTCACTCCATAAATGACTTTCAAGGTCATTATTATGGTTTGTTTTTCAAATCTTGAGTCATTGGTGAGTTTAAACAGGCATGGTGATGATGTGTAGATGAGCTAAGATGGGTTTAGATGATATACTATGGTGGATATTGATTATTAACATTGCTTTGATCAAGTTTTGATTTCAAAAGTGATATGAGACTATGATTGTGGACAATATGCTCTTGAGCAAATGTGAATTTTGACATGAGCTAGTTGATATTTGAGAGGGGTAAGGTATTGGTAACACTAGGTTAAACTAGTTATTGACTTGGATGATGAGCTAATACAAGCTCGTGATTTAACTTAATTTGATGGGTGCTAAGTTTTGGGTTAGCTAAAAATGATGTTGATGCAATTGGTTGACTAGGTCATGGTTGACCTTAACCAAAGTTGACTTGATTTTATTGGGACTAGCTCAATTAAGTGATTTGATAGGATTTTCTCAACTTGGATGGATGGTGATGGGATGATTGGATTTAATTATGTAGTTGACTGGACTATATCTTTGATTTCAAGCAAGCTTTAGAGGTTTGATAATGGACAAGTGAACGGGGTGATTTTATAAAAGACTAAATTTATTGAGAAGATGTGTGTAAGAGATGAAGTAAAAGGGATATTTTTATATTATGATAGGGTGATGGTTTGATTGATGTAAGGATTGGACAACAAGATTTATGTGTGAGCTTAGTGTTAATTTTGATGGGGTAACTTGTTTGGTGAAAAGAATAGGTATACAAAAGGTACTGGTATCGATAACACACAAAAAAGATCATACAATATGACAAGCCTATGCTATTAGATTATAGGTGATCAATGCAACTACCAGCCCACTGATATACTTGCATAAAGTGGTGATTAGGTTGGTTTCCTAACCCTCACTCTACATCTATATGTGGTGAGTGATCTTTGAGAATGTCATTTCCCTTGCATTGGAGATTATTTGTAGCTAAAAGGTCTTACTCTAGGATATAAAATGCTCGCTAAAGGAGTTACCTAAATACTTTGTGGTACGTGGTGTCCAAGTCTATATAAGGATGATGTTTGATGCTTGCATAGCAAAGTGTGACCTCCTCACTTCACTAAACATTTTATGGGAAATTTTGCATGGATTTAAAACAATTTTCCTTAGTATTTATATTCCTTTGGAATACATAGTGTGGATTAATGTGTAATGATAAAATCCATGTCACAACCCACCTAATGACTAAGATAAATGTGTGGGGCTTAATTCCATATCATGTTGCCCCTAGTAAAATAAAAATAGATAGAGGTTTAATTACTATTTTTTATTCCTAAGATTGTCATACGGGTGTGAGGAGGGAGTAGACAAAATTTTAGCCTTGGATAAAACAAACAATCAATAGAAAGATAAAGCTAAAATGACAAAGTTTGAACACACGCATAATGATTTGATTAAATATCATAATTAAATGTGATTAAATATTGTATTATGGAAGGTTTGATATTTTGTGTTTGATTTGATTCTTGAGGGATAATTTGTAAAATACACAATGAGAAAGCAAAACTTCTTGTACTCAGATCGAAGTCAATATTCCTCAATAGGAAGTCAAGTCTACAAAGAAAAAATCTGTTACATAGAATAGATTAACCAATAATCAACAAAATAATTAAGAACAAAGTCACGTTTGTATGGAGCGAAGCTGCTACTCTCTAAAATGAAGTCACTTCTACGCAAAACGAAGCTACTTAAACATGCATGTTAAAACTGAAAATAAAAAAATGGTAAGGAACAAAGCCATGTATTTATACAATGAAGTCATTAATATAGAAGTCAAGATAGACTAGAAAACACTAAGGAAATCGAAGCTATTAGTAAAAATTGTGAAGCCATTAGAGAAATAGCAAAGTCGATAAATACAAATTTGAAGACGCTAAAAGACATAAGAAACTTTGCTATAGGAAGAGAAAAATGTTAGTAGATAGAAATGATTATACCTTCAAAGCTACGTATGTTCTTGAAACATCACAGATGTCTATGATGAAGCCACATTTATGTAGTAGAAACTTTGCAACCTGCACAAAAATAGAAACAGAAAAGTGCAAAATCGTTAAAACTATCATGAAATTTTTAGTGGTTAATCAAAATCTTTAATTCAATATAAGGATATTTGAACAAAATAGTCATAGAATTTAAATGGTTAAGTAAGTTATAAAAATCAAGTTTAGAAGTTAAGTGTGAAATCACTTATGGTTGGAACGAAATCGTGCTTATGCAAAGCGAAGTTGGTCCAATAAAGTTTGAAGTTGCTAGTAATCTGGAAGTGGTTATTTCATAGAATGTCAGAGTTTTTGGCCAGGAAATCTTATTTTCAATGAATCTACAAGCCTTATCAAACACACTAAAATATCCACGAGCAAAATTTAAGGATTTCTCTCATTGTGGTCACCAGAAATTTGTGTATAAAATTGGACATAGAATTTTTATTCTAAAAACAATAAAAAGGTCATAATTCATAATATAATATAATCTATACAACACATTAAGAATGAGAAAAGGAAGAATGAAATTCAAATACAAATAAAATTTAAAGACAAAAAAGTTCTTTCCTCAATAACAAACGAATCTTTCTCCCTTGATGATTTTATATGAGCCTAAAATAACTTGGAGTTGCTTGATGCTTATCTATGGATGTTGGGTTGATTTTAAAATGCTCAAGATTGTAGCAACATGTGAGTAATGGATGCTTGATTGTTGTTGATGGAGACAAGATGTTGGAAATACTTTCTAAACGATTCAAGAAATAGAATTTTCATGTGGGTGTAGTTGTTTAAATAGAAGTTGATGGGAGAGATCATTGACTAGATTTCATTCATGGAGGATGACTATCTATGGTGGAAGAACTTTCAAGCAATTAAAAATTCCTACATAATTCTAAAGGAAGCTTGGTGAGGGGCTACAATAAGCTTAGATATTTATAGAATCTATCACGAGTAATTAATGATGATTAGAGAGTAATTAGAGGGATGATTGGTAGGAGACATAGTGAAGGTAGGTGGAGGTGTTAAGTGGAGTGTTAATAATAAAATTAATTGAGGGAGACGGTGTTATAAGGTTAGTGTATGATATAATAAATGTATAAGGGAGTATTAGAGTAATGTATTATAATAAATTATGGATTTTGGTATAAAAGCGATTAATAAGTTGAACTAGTATGGAATGAAGATGAAATTAATAATGAATGATGAAGTGGTAGATTTTAGATATATATAATATGATATGAATAAAATGTGACCTATATAGATAGGTTTAAATACCTAAAACTAACCCTAAACTCTAATCTAACAATATTTGTCAAACTAATATAATTGAAATATGTCAACTAGCACATTATAATATTGACCAAGTTGATACAATACAAATCTCAGAATACATGAAGGATAAATGCATAAAACAGATGGTATCGATCATATTGATATTGTAGGATATATGAAAACTATAAAATATGGATAGGAAGTAGATAAAAGGGATATATAGATAAAGACTCAGAGGAGAATGGAGTTATAGTAATAATCATGTAGTTATGATAGAATGCCAATATCTCTCATAAAGCACCATGAGCAGTTCCCAACCCATTCCCAATGTGATGCAAGACCATAGGCTTGAAAGACTCATTTTGTTTTTTTTGTTTTTTGTTTTGGTTTTTAGTATGTTTATTAACTATTTTTTAGTCTTTATAAGGTTTTCAAATCTATATCATTCCAAAATTTGGTCATTTTAGTCTAATAATGATTTACTTGTCAAAACTATCTTTTCAAAAATTTGAATTTGTAAAGGACATTTAAAGGGTTTTTTTCTCATATCCTAGTAAAAAAAAGGTCATGATCCTTTATTGGATGGGTCAAGGAAGTTATTATATATATTTTGAATAGTTATAACATCTTAGTTTATAATTGATCATATAAAACTCAACTAACGTTAAGTCTTAGGTTGAATCTTCTAAATTAGTTAGATAGTTTGAGAAAGTTTAGGATATTGGAGCGAAGAAGGTAGGAGGAGAAAAGGAATATAGTTTATTAGTACATGCAAATATGAAAACAATAATAAAGGAGACCAATAACTTCCAAATTTAGAGAAAAAGTAAGAGAGAAGTTTGAAAAATAGGGTTGTAAACAAGACGGTACAAATTTACATCAAAATAATGACAAATGGCTTCATTTGAATTTATTATTAAAAATTCAATCTAATAATTCATTTAATTGAGTATTTTTTTTTAAAAAAAAAAAAATCTTATTCATTGTTTGGAATAGTGTTCTTTCAAGTTATAGACTTGAAAACATAATACATGCTTCTGTAGTCTAAAAAGGTGCATCTACAATTAAGAAAAAGCTATCGTTTATTACTTTTAAAAATTGGTTTGATGTAAATTTTGTGTGACAACTAAATATACAAGTTTTATAATTGAAATGATTTCAAACTTGATCTTAAATATTGAATGTCTATTAAATTTTAGTTCACCTCTTGTGTGTAGTCCAGAAAAGTGATTATATAGTCAAGAAAAACTTGTTTTCATTATGTTATGGGATTGTTAAAAGTATATAATTGATTTTAAGACTAGTATATATATGGGAATAACCATTTATAATTGAAATATTTTAAAAATAGGTCTCAAAACTTAATTTTACTTGATTTAGTACTCTTTCAGCTTGCATACAAGCAACTAGATTTTAGTGTACTAAAATCAACATAACTCAAAACATAACCCTTAATATTACATTAAATTTTGTGGATAGATGTGTTAAAATGTATGTGAATTAAAGTGGTTTAAATAATTTTTGAGGCCTGAAAATCAAAATATTTAAAAAACTTAGACCGCAAATCTAAAAGAAGACTTATTTAGAGTACTAGAAACATTAAAATCATCATAACTTGAAAATGACATAGACAAATAAAATGAAAATTTGTAGAGAGGTGAATAAAAATAATTTATAGGTTTTAAAATTATTCTAAATATTTTAGGACACCTACAAATAAATTTATTAAATAATCTTGATCTTTAGGCCTAATTTTAATATCGAGAAATTTTGTTTTAGTGTTTTCTTGTATTTTCAAGTTTGAGCAAAGGAATAAATCATTATGATGAGTTGAGTTAACATAATATGAATGTGTAAGAGGTTTTTTAGTTGTATAACACCTTATTTTTTAAAAATTTACATTCAAGAGGTTTTTAGGCCTAATTATCTCTCTCTTAAGCAAGTTGAAAGCTTATTCTTCCTTAACCTCTCCATCATGTTTGGTATCAGAACAAGGTTTTGGTTGTAATTACAAGGTGATATAAGGATAAAAATTTCATTGATAAGAGTGAAGATCATGTTGTGAAAAAAAAACTTACAATAAAATCTATGAATGACACTTAGAGGAGCAACTAGAGGTGGTGCTAGAGGAGATCCAAAAAGACAACCAAGAGATGTATTATTGAAAGAGATAAGGAAATTTAAATCACATTTGGAAGAAATATAAATTGATCAAATAAGAGGTGTTGTGACATAATAATAGGAGACGAATAAAAACAAGAAGAGGTTTTAGAATAAGAAAATAAAGAAAGAACAAAATAAAGACTCTTGAAATTAGTCACAAGAATAGGATTCAAATCCAAATTGGAGGTTCCATTATATGGATGTAGTCTAAATATTAAATAAATTATGGATTGGATAGATACAAAAGACAAATAATTTGATTTTAAAAGAATAGCTGAAGACAAGAAGGTCAAGTTTATTTGTACAAGTTTGAAGGGGCATGCATCTCTTTAGTGGGATAGTATTCAAGAAAAAAAAAGATCAAGTCATGAGATAGAATGGTAGCAAAACACAAATCCAAATTTATTCCTGTAAACTACTAGATAAATTTGTTCAAGAAACTTTAAAATTTTAAGTAAAAAATATGAATTTAAAGGGCCACACTAAAGAATTCTACAAGCTTACAATTAGAGTTGGTCATGTAGAAGATGATGATGATAAAATAACAATGTACATCAATGGTCTAAAGCTTAATATTCAGGATGATATCAATTTATTGTCACCAAAATTAGTTGAATTTTTTATTTATTTTGATTTCAAGATAAAAGATAAGTTGGCTAGGATACAAACTCAACAATATAGAGGAGGAGGCAAAAATTTTAAGGCTAAAGGAAAGCAATGTGGTAGAAGTCAGTTGTATATTCATAATAAATAAATAAACAACTCTCAAAGTAAATATAATACTATAAGATGAAACTATTCATACATAAGAATAAATCCATATACAAGAGGTAGAGGATAAGGCTTTTGGGGAAATTATTTAAAATGTAACATGTATGCTAGTCATAGGTCATATGAATATCTTGAAAACCTAAAAACAATCCATACAAGAACTAAAGGAAGCAATCAATTTGTTCAAGATGAAGAAGAAAG
This sequence comes from Torreya grandis, assembly GCA_037957365.1. Classification (NCBI taxonomy): domain Eukaryota; kingdom Viridiplantae; phylum Streptophyta; class Pinopsida; order Cupressales; family Taxaceae; genus Torreya; species Torreya grandis. The sequence goes on along the minus strand of JARHVA010005108.1, from coordinate 184,270 downwards.
TGTATGATCACCATCACATGTGGAATAACTTAAAGTGGTAGAGTCTTTATTGATAAAGATATTACTACTAAAGCTAAATAAAAAAGTGAAGGAACCAGCCCAAAGAAAGACCTTGTTTAGGACTATATGTAAATCAAAAGATAAGTGTTGTAAAGTTATCATTGACAGTGGTAGTATAAATAAATTAGCTTCTTCAAAAATAGTTGAAAAATTAAGATTGAAAATATTGATACATCCTACACCATATAAAATATCTTGACTTTAAAAGGGACATCAAGTACTAGTCAGTGAGCAACTTAAGGTTAATTTTTAGATTGGTAGATATAAGGATAAAGTAATTTGTGACATTATATCTATGGATGTTTCCCATAAATTATTTGGTAGACATTAACAGTTTGATAGGAGGGATATACATGATGTAAGGAGTAATACCTATACATTGGAGAAGGATAGAAAGAAATATACATTGACACCATTAAAAGATAGAAATGAAACAAGTGAAAATAATACTAAGGTGTTGATAGTAGGTGGAAAAGAATTTTTCTAGCTGATAAAATAAGAGATTGGTTGTGCATTGGTTTCCAAGCCCAAGACTATCATTACAATCATTAGGTTGACTAATTTTTCATTATAAATTAAGAATTTATTGGATGAGTATGTCAATATAGTGGTTGATGAGTTACCTAATAAGTTTCCACCAATGAGGAGCATAAGCCATTATATGGATCTCCTTTCAAGAGCTAGTTTGTCAAATAAAACAACCTATAAAATGACACTTAAGTAAAATGAAGAGATCCAAAGTCAAGTACAAAAGAAATAAAATTGTGAGAAACCCATACAGGAAGGAGTTCTCATGAAGGAGAAGATAGATGTGATAGAGTTGGATAAAGAATATGACAGCTATGTAGAGTTATAGATAGAGGAAGAGAGTAGCCAAGTCAAGTTGCATGTTTCAATGGTGGAAGCATTAGATGTAAATGTTATGAAAGTAAGTGCACACAAAAAGATAATTGAGAAGGTCCATCTATGAAAAATAGTTGAATCATAGGTGTGATTGAAGGAGAATACAACTTTAGAGGTGGTTGATACAAGGAAAACTTTAGTGGCCTATAATAAAAAAATCTTGGAGATTTTTAGGCGAATCAGTTTCAAAATTTGGAAAATTAATATGGAAGGTGTATAATTATGCATGTCAATCATGTGGTGGAACATAGAGAATCATGTATATGCAAATGTAGATGTTATTCATACACGTGACATGAAAATAACAATTTGAAGATAGGGAATCAAGATCACAAGCACCCTGATGTTAGGCGACACATTTGCATGATGTATATGGCCATCAATGATTTAGATGACTACCAATAAGATGTATACATACATATACATGTTATAGATATATGTCTAAATCATAATGACAACCATCTACATGTTACTGATGATCATATGCATCCTACCAATGGTCATCAACATCCTTTTGATGGTCATTTGTATCATGATGACAATTATCCACATGATGAAAATGACTATCAATATGATGTAGATGGTATTTAAAAGGATGTAGATAGTCATATAAAACATGAATATGGATGTCGACATGATGTAGATGCACATTTTTATCATGCATATGACCATATGCATATTATTTACATGTGTCTACATTGTACTGGTGCATGTTTGTCTTTCCTATCACTATACCTCTCTCTATGAATTTTTATAAAAAGGAACCTCACACCTCATTTGGTACTTTTTCATAGTTTTATTACTATCTTATCATTCTTATGTTCTATCCTCTCAAGTCCTTCTACCCTATTTTCCAATGACCAAGGTCCAACACCATAATAAGTTTGCATTGATGGTTTCCTAGGGCTCATCTAGTGTAGCTCTAAGTGCATAGTCTAACTCTAAAGTATCTTTAAAAAAAATTATGTGCACTCTGATCCTCAGAATTTTATAGGAAGAAGATACATACAATGATTAGATCAAATAATACAAGTTTAAGGGGATTGTCCACATGTGTCAATATGCACAAGATATTCACTTACAAAATTTTCTATTGGAAAGATTTGACAGTACTACATCCATATTTAAAATTAGATTAAGCAAATGTTCTTATTCATTTGGAATCACTCTAGAGGACATACACAAACTCATAGGCCTACAGTACAATCACGTGGACTTGGTCACAATGAAGGCCTTGCTCACCAATGATGACAAAAAATATTTGGAGTCTGTCTATGCATTACAGTTGGATGGTATTATGTTTTTAATTTTATAATTCATCAAATTTTTAGACTAGTTTTACTTTTGTTAGTAGTTATTACTTAATATTTTAATGATTTTTTATCGATAGATACTCCATGCCATAGTAAAAGGGGGTTTAAATGTGAAGCAATAAAAAAATATTTTGTACTTGGCATGACTAAAATTTTTCTAGCCAGATTAGTATTACATGGAAGACCATCAAACATTCAATTCTAGGCTCTTGTGTATGTCCTACATACTCTTAGCCATTAAAAATTTGATTGGTGTTCATTCATTTCAAATATAATTAAGGATGATTTGAATTGTGATATTCATAATGAAAATTCCACATTTTCCTGTACAAATTATATTATTGTATTATAAAATGAATCATTTTTCTAATTACATGAGACAATTTTTCCAACCTATCTTCATCACCAAATGGTTGTAAATTGACCTTGCCTTGAGGCCTAGAAGGTTAGTTTGTATTGTACTATTATTATTTTCAAATAATTATATAAATAATGAATCATGATCTCTTTAATATAAAAAATATTCTAGTTATTTATTACAAAAAAAAATAGTTCAAACAATTGCAATAATAAATGCAACTATTATAGGTCGATAACCTATGGAGGTTGTGGTGGAATTAGACATTGATGGTGATACAAAATCATTTCCGTAGGTGTAACCATTGTAAAGAATAAAATGCATGTAAAGTTCAAATTCACCTCCACATATTAATCAACCTTCCTCTCATGTTATCGGTATAAATTTATATACATTATCATCATCAATTTCATTGACAAAAATGATAAGGTTATCATTTTAATATTTTAGTCCTCTTATATGTACAGTGGCACAAGCCGTAGTATAAATATCATGGGATAGAACTTCTCTAATTCAATTGTAAAAACAAGATCAAGTGGTATAAATTAAAACTAAGTTTTTATTTTTGGTATATGCTAACTTAATATATTTTTTATTTTATTTATCATGTTTGAGATTTTGAGTCTTATTTACCGGTCATTCTCCTTCTCAAAGGAGAAATTTTGCACAACCACTACCACCACCCCACCCTGTAAATATAGGAAAAGGGAAACATTTATTTTTTCTAGCACATAGTGGTGGCACATTGTGTTTAGAGACATCTGATTTTATAAACTTTTCACTTGATGGTCTCCCTAGTGCAACGAGAAATATATTTCTTAAAAATATTGATATTGACAAAGAGTTTTTGAGGATTGATAGTGGCACCTCCATTCCATTTTTTAATCTTCATGATATAATATAGGGTTATCAGTTGGTAGAACATTTATAATGGCCTTCTACACCCACAACTTCACTTAGCGTATACACTCCTAATGAGGAGATTCCATAAATTGATAACCAACGTATTTTTTTTCTAATTTATAATTTATTGGCCAATAATACTATGACCTTTATTAAAGATCATGTTATTACTGACCTTGAAGATTTAATAACATGGGAATATCGGGCAAAAGTTTTGATTCAGGAAATCAATGTTTGATTGCATAACCACAACTAACACAATCAATTGTATTTAACGGTTGAATATCAACTTACAAAAATTGATGTTTTATTCAGCTAGGTAGTTTCTAAAGGTATCACAGTGAGTAATATCTTGAATGATAATGTTCTAGATATAATGCCAAATAGGCTTGACAATTTAAATGCAAAAGCCCAAGTATATTACAACAAATGGAAAAAAACCAAAATCTTTGTATAAATTATAGAAACAAAGAAAGAAAAAGACGTGGTAAGTTTTCCTTTATTATTTATCACAATTGAAATTTATTTTATAATTTTTAACTAATTAGTTTTGTTTTTTTATTTGTAGTCAAAATATATAAATTTGAAGAATCAAGTTGTTGTCTTTGACATGTATTTGAAGAGTGCATGCAAAATATATATGCGACCATTTCTTTCAAGGAAAAACTTATTTTATCGAATAAGAAAAATAATACATTGAAGAAAATAATTAGAGAACACAAGTTGGACCTTGAAGTTTTATTTAAACATAAATCTGAAGCGAACCCATCCTTGCTTTCAGCAAGAGATGTTATCACAGATGAATGGGCAAGTGTTATGATCCATACTTATAAAATTTTAAAAATGCATAATATAATGTAGGTCAACATAACACAATGGATATTGGTATGCCAAGATGCTCAAATATTCAATATATGTAAAAATAGAATCATCACCCTTAAGATAAGGAAACACTATACAATACTCCTTTAAGAATGAATAACTCCACAATGTATCTTCAAGGGGACAACTTTCAATATCCTCTTAAAATAGATGATTCAATGCTTACTTGATTTATTTACAATTATATTCACCTCCTTTAAATAGACCTCTATATAACTAATAATGGATGGGTAACCTCTTAATCCCAATGTAGGCCAACCATTACCCAATGCACTAATTTTATAAGTTAATAATTTATCTTAATTTATTAAACCATATAACTAACTAATAATATGTGTTCCACATGTCAACATCTCCATAAACCCATATACATTAATATATTATATCCCTAGGTACATAACATTCATTCTCTCCTTAACATGTTTTGTCCTTGAAACATAAGAAGAAACCAAATAATGAGTGTGCTTCAAATCATTGCACACTTGTATCCAAGCTCGATTATCTAACCACTTGTATGTGATCTTGGTAGGTGATATATCTCCAACCTTGTTTCTAAATTCCATATTACCACTATGATTCGATTCATGATCATAATTGTACTACTTTAGTGTCCATGCATAATTATTCCTCCTTTAATTCCCTAGACCATATTCCATTGTGCTACTCTAATTCCATGCATGACCATAGTAGTTATTATGCCATTCATAGTCATAGTGATTCACCCATAGATTCCATGTTCCATATGTTGTTGCACTAATTTGATTCCATGCCTAATTATAATAGTTATTTTTTGGCTTCCATACATAGTTAGAGTGATTGTTGTTATGATAGTCCTTCACATGGCTCTATGATTGCCTCTCATAATAATGTGGGTGTCTATATACCTCATTTTTTAATACTTTAACCTTATCAATATTTTATTCTACCTCTTCCACCTTTTACTTTGGTGTTTCCTTTATCTCTTGAATAGATGAAGTGTTCTTATTTACTTTTACTATTTTTTCATCTATGTTTTCCTCTGAATATTCCACATGATCTTCTTCACCTGATTCAATCTCATCTTTGTGATCTACCTTGATTGTTCTTTGTGCCTTTCCAACTATGATATCTTTTAAAGTGACCTTCTTTTTCCTATACAAAAAATTCATTAACTTCTTCTGAACATTAGTATTGATTGTTCCCAAAGTCTCTAATCATGAATATCCAAGAACCATATCCCCATCATCCATATCCAAAGCATAAAAATATGAATGTGAAACATATTTGTCTATAGTGAGCTTCAAATCTTCAAAAACCTAAATATTATGACCATTCATTTGAGCCTCCTTGATTTTGCTTGCTTGAACATGTAGATGTTGAGCCACATCCACGTTGATGAAGTTATACTTGTTGTTAGGGTTTATGGACACAATTATCTTATTCTTTTGAATGCATCCATAAAACTAAAAAATTGACTTTGATTTATTTGAATCTAAACTATTCAAACCCTTTTCATCCAATCCTTCTTCTTTCTCTTGGAGATCCTTTACATCTCCTTTTGCATAATCTGTAGTCTCCTCCTCATCATCATGTGTGATTTCTTCTTCATCATCACTTTCATGTTCTTCTTCATAGTCATTATTTTCTTCCACTAATTTTTATTTTTCATCATCTTCATTATTTTCTTCATTACCCTCCTGACCATTCTCTTCTTCCTCTTTTGTATGCTATTTTTATTTTATACCCCATCGATCTAGGAAAACATGCTACATTTCTTCCCATGAAAACTTTTATCATTTTAGTCCCAACTCATCCCACCAAAGTGTTGCGGGACCATAAAAAAATTATATAAATATTTTTTCCAAAAAAAAATAAAATTAAACATTATTCTACTTAAAAAAGATCCACCATTACCATCAATATCATCCTCCCCTGAAAATACTTATATCTTCATGATTCACAAAAACTAGGGTTATTGAAAAAACTTTAAAATTTTAATAAATCATGTGAAATAGATCCATATTGTCTAATTTTTTTACTCTATCTACCATGTATAATAATGCAACTTCACTGAAAATGTTGTGAAAAAATTTCAAAATTTTTAGCGTGTAGAGTGAATCTATGAAAAATCACAAAATCACAATAAAGTACACAAAACATTTTAAAAAATTCTAAAATTTTGGTTGTAGCTTTCTTGTATACTGATACAATACCAAAAATAATTTCACAAAAAATTTCTTTATATTTTGACATATATAAAAAAATTATTACAAACCCTAAAATATCAATAAATCCATCAAAACCTATCATAAAACCTCAATGTTTTTATTGTGACTTCTTTAAAATATTCTTCATATTAAGTAAAAACATTGTGTAAAAATTCACATCCAATTTCAAGGTATTAACTATTTTACAAAACTAAGATTTCACCCCACACAAATTTCCCAAATCAAAGTTTTGATACCACTTGTGATGATACACACTTATAATAATTAAAATATGCAGAATATAATTTAGATCAACACAAGACAATATATATAAGTGGGCCAATACGCCCAAATATTCAATATATGCAGAACTAGAATAATCACCCTTAAGGTAGGGCAACACCATACAATACTCTTTTAGAAAAGAATAACTCCATAATGTCTCTTCGAGGGGACAAGCTCCAATATCCTATTAAAATAGAATACTCAAAGATTACTTGATTCCTTTATAATGATATTCACCTCATTTATATATACTTTTATATAACTAATAATGGATGGGTAATCTCTTAATCCCAATGTAGGTCGACCATTACACAATGCACTAATTTCATAAGTTACTCGTTTATCCTAATATATTAGACCATATAACTAAGGGGATGTGTGTCACATGTCATCATTTACATCAACCCATATACATTAATATATCATATACCTTATTCATTTTTTTAATCGCTATGTCTAACTCTGTGATTATTTATAAAAGGGAACCTCACACCTCATTTGATACTTTTTCATAATTTTCTTGCTCTCTTGTCATTCTTGTGATTTATCCTCTCGAGTACCTCTACCCTATATTACAACAACTAAGGTCCAACACCGTAGTAAGTTTGCATCGCTGGCTTCCTAGAGATCATCTGACATAGTTCTAAGCGCATATTCCAACTCTAAAGTATCTTAAAAAAATTTGATGTGCACTCTGATCCTTACAATTCTCCAGGAAGAAGATACATACAATGATTGGATTGAATAGTGCAATTTCAAGGGGTTTTTCTACATGCCTCAATATGCATAAGATATTCACTTACAAAACTTTCTATTGGAAAGCTTTGACACTAATATATCCATATTTAAAATTAGCTTGAGTACAGGTTCTTTTTTATTTGGAATCACTCCAGAAGAAATCCACAGACTCACAAGCCTTTCATACAAGCACGTAACCCCGGTTATAATGAAGACCTCGCTCACTGATGATGACAAAAATATTTGGAGTTTGTCTATACATTGTAGGTGGATGGTATGATGTTTTTAATTTTATAAATAATCAATTTTTAGACTAGTTTTACTTCTATTAGCAATTATTACTTAACATTTTAATGATTTTTATTTATAAATCCTTAATGCCATAGTATAAAGGGGATTAAACTTGAAGTAGTAAAAAAAAAAATTCACCAGCATGATTGAAAATTTTAAAGCTATATTAGTATTACAGAGAAGAACATCAAACATTTCAATCTAGGCTCTTGTGTATATCCTACATACTCTCAACTATTAACAATTTGATTTGCATTCATTCTTCAAATGGAATTAAGGATGATTTGAATTATGCTATTTACAATGAAAATTCTACATTTTTCTGTACAAAATATATTGTTGTATTATACAATGAGACATTTTTATAATTACATGAGACAATTGTTCTAACCTATCTCCATCACCAAATGGTTGTCAATGCACTCTCCCTTGAGGCATAGGTTAGTTTGCATTATACTATTATTATTTTAAAATAATTATATAAATAATAAATCATGATCTCTTTAATATAAAAAATATTTTAGTTATTTATTTCAGAAAAAAATAGTTCAAATAATTGAGAGAAGAAATGCAACAATTAAGGGTTGACAGCCTACTAAGATTGTGGCATAAACATATATTGATAGCGATACATAATCATCTCCACAGGTGCAACCATTAAAAATAATAGAATGCATGTGAAGTTCGATTGTGCTTCCACATATTAATAAACCTTCTTCTCATGTTTCTAGTATAACTTCATATACATTCTCATCATTGATTTCATTGACAAAAATGATAAGGTTATCATTGTAATATTTTAATCCTCTTATATGTACAATGATACAAGATGTAGTACAAACACCACGGGATAAAACTTCTCCAATTCAGTTGTAATAGCAAGAGCAAGGTGCATAAATTAAAAATAAGTTTTTATTTTTGGTATATATTAAATTAATATTATATTTATTTTATTTGTAATTTATATTATTTTGAGTCCTATTTGTAGGTCGTTCTCCTACTCAAAGGAGAAATTTGCATAACCACTGCCACCACTTTGCCCTGTAAATACGGGAAAAGGGAAACATTTATTATTTTTAGCATGGACTAATGACACGTTGCATTTGGGTATATCTAATTTTCTAAACTTTTCACTTGGTGGTCTTCCTAGTGCAACGGGAAGCACATTTTTAAAAAAGATTGATTTTGACGAAGAGTTTTTGGAGATTGATAGTGGCACTTCCATGCCATTTTTTAATATTAATGATAAAATAGATGGTTCTCAGTCTATAGAGAATTTAAATAGACCTTATACACCCACAAATACACTTAGCATAGACACTCCTAGTGAGGATATTCCACAGAAGATTCCACAAACTGATAGTCAATGTACTTTTTTTTCCAATTTGTAATTTATTGATCAATAATACTATGGCCTTTGTTAAAGATCATGTTATCACTGACCTTGAAGATTTAATAACATGAAATTATCAAGAAAAATTTTGTATTTAAGAAATCAATGCTCGATTTCATACCCACAACCAACACAATCAATTGTATTCAATGGTTGAATATCAGCCTACAAAAATTAATGTTTATTCGGCCAGGTAGTTTCTGGAGGTATCATAGTCAGTAATAGCTTGAATTATAATGTTATATATATAATGCTAAAAAGTTTTGAGAATTTAAATGTAAAATCCCAAACATATTACAACAAATGAACAAAAAACAAAATCCTTGTAGAAATTATAACAACATAGAAAGAAAAAACCATGGTAAGTTTTTCTTTATTATTTCTCACAATTAAAATTTATTTTATAAATTTTAACTAATTAATATTGTTTGTTCATTTGTAGTCAAAATATATAAATTTGAAGAATCAAGTTGTTGTCCTTGACATGTATTTGAAGAGTACACACTATATATAGTCATTTCTTTCAAGAAAAAACTTGTTTTATCGAATAAGCAAAATAATACATTGAAGAAGATAATTAGAGAACATAGCTTGTACCTTAAAGTTTTATTTAAACAGAAAGATGAAGTGGCCCCATCCTTCCTTTCAGTAGGAGATGCTACCACAGATGAATGGGCAATTATTTCCAATATCAATAACACAAAAAAATATTTTACAGATTGAAGGATCCTCATAAACAACACTACTACTAGCCAAGTGGAAAGTCAGCCTAGTTAGGAAACACAAATAGACACCTAAGATTTTGATAAATAATGAGATTTCCACTTGGAATTCTATATATATTTTGTAAATATTATAAACTAAGAATTTAGATTGAGAGTTGGGCCTAAACAATAGCCATTGTAATTTATCTTATTGATAATATTTAAAATATATATTATAATTGTGGCTTCATTACTCTTAGTGTTTATTTTTATGGGTGTACATGGTCTTTTTTACTTGAATCAATAAAATGTCTTAAGACTTTGAAATAATGGTAAGTGATTATGTTATGATGTGTAATAAATCATTGCAATGTTTAATTTATTTTTTGTAATTTAATGATGTTACAATTGTAGGCTATTGTTTCCCAACCATCATATACTTTTTCAGTTGAGAATATGATTTTATAGAACATAAACTTGTATTACCTTTTATTTTGATTTAACAATGTAAATTTGGTTTAAAAGGTATAAAAATCTAAAAGATCAAAATGTTGAAGATATATTATTTTTAGAACTCAAAATGTAAAAAATGATATACTATTTAAAATATATTTTATAATTGTGGCTTCATTACTCTTAGTGTTTATTTTTATGGGTGTACATGGTCTTTTTTACTTGAATCAATAAAATGTCTTAAGACTTTGAAATAATGGTAAGTGATTATGTTATGATGTGTAATAAATCATTGCAATGTTTAATTTATTTTTTTTAATTTAATGATGTTACAATTGTAGGCTATTGTTTCCCAACCATCATATATTTTTTTAGTTGAGAATATGATTTTATAGAACATAAACTTGTATTACCTTTTATTTTGATTTAACAATGTAAATTTGGTTTAAAAGGTATAAAAATCTAAAAGATCATAATGTTGAAGATATATTATTTTTAGAACTCAAAATGTAAAAAATGATATACTATTGGTAAAGAAATCAATTAAACGATTCATTAACAAGATAATTGAGCATACAAAGTACTTTCAATACAAGACTACTTGTGAAGTAGTGGATTGTTGCATTAAAAGAGAGAAAATGTTATTCATTAAACAACATAAATTTATCACATATGACTGAATTTTATTTGAGTATATTTGAAATGCATACAAATTAAAACACATGTAGTTGAATTAATTTTTTTGTCACCCGTGCTTCATCATTAACATTTGTATGTACTGTCTCAGTGGTATTTTCAATATTTTTTTCAGTAGTTGTATTAGTGACTCCTCTTCTTTCAGTGAAAGAACTCTAAATTGAAATCACTCTTTCATATGGAAACTCATCCACTGCATAACGTGAAACATATAATCTCAAATATGTATCAATATTTTTATCCAATCTGATCTGAAATTTTGATTTAATAAAAAATAATGCACTAAATACCCTTTCATCTTCCATAAACCCCAAAATAATTGTTTGACACATTTCATATAATAAAAAATATTCGCTAATTAGTTCTTTTAGAACAATGTTGAAATACAATTTCTTTCATAGCTTTGTAATATCTCCTATTTTTGTTAGTTCATTCAAGAACCAATATTGTTCAATCATTATAATTTCAAAATGTATTGACTATTTTTTTAGTAAATCCTTTTAAAAAATGCCTTCAACTTCAAATCCATTGATTTATACAAACTTACTAAAATGATTAATGAGAGTACCCATGTATTTGATAAATAAATTACTTTTTATTTTCATTACCCTGTATAATATTTTAAAATATAGGATTCACCACTCCCATGACTTCAAGCAACTCATCCCTTTGAAAATGATCTTGAATTTTAGAAAATAATATTTTTGAAATGTTTTTCAATTTCATTTGTCTCATATATGACATTTTCATATAGAACCCGTATTGTAGATACTTTTACAATTTCTACTCTAACCACATCAATTTATCTTTGGAAAGTGTGTAGTGGTATCTCCTTTTCATTAATGAAAATATAAATATGATCATTAATATTGAATTTCAAATAGTTTATAAAGTCCTTAATATCTATTAAATTTTTTCAACTATCAAATATTGGTCTTTTAAAACTTTCATTTGATTAGTATTGATAACCTGTTTTCTCAACCATATGAAGTCAATAATATATATGGATCTCTCTTGTACATGTTTTGTCAAACAATGCACTTCTTTCAACATGGATAAAATACCACACAATGTTAGCAGAGTTTCAAAATTTGTCAAATGGTATAATAAATCTTTTACCTTGTCAACATCCACCTTATATTTAAACATAAACCTGCCAATGATTGATATTCTTCAAATATTCCACATGCAGACTCATACATAGAAATCCATCTTGTATCAACATCTTTTAATAGTTTTTACCATTAATCACTCCAATCATAAATTTATGAAACTCTCAAAACCTTTTTGGACTACTTGATATGTATGCATGCAAGTCTCAGATAAGCTCCTCCACTTTTACGACATTTTGAAGTGTGTTAACAATTTTATAAGCAAGATTCATTCTAAGTGCCACATAATGGGTTGAAGTCATATATGGGGCAATTATTGTTTGCAGGTGAACACACATACTAGTTTTATTCTCCTACATTACTGATGCATCATTTGCACCTACACACACTAACTTGGTACCTATATCATAATAATTCACCTCAATCAAATCTACCAAATTAAAAAAAATCAATTTGTAAATGATCTCAGTATTATAATTTTTCATCATATTATTTGCAGATAATAGGTGAGGTTGCCTTGAATGGTTCTCAAATGTATAAACATGCACACAAATTCATGATGTGTTGTCAATTATTGTTACCTCTTCGATGGATAGTGAGACAAACCATGTTGTTTTTACTTTTTCTTTCAAATCCTCATTTTCAATCATCACTAGGCATTTTACCATCTCTCAAACACTGTTATCTGACCATTGTGATTGTGAAATGTTATGCAATCTAATATACTGAAATAAAATTATATAATTTCAAAAATTAGTGATTGGTCTATCTCTTTTCAGAATGTGATATAAAGTGAAAAATTGTATTTTTTTGGCAAGTAGGTTAGATTGAGCAATTTTTGTAAATTGAGCTATAATTGTTCCTCCTTTCTCAATAAGGTGTCGTTGATGTTTATGATGATTTTCATACTTTTTTGCATAACATTGATGCACACATTCTTTTACATTTTTTTATTTCACTATTTTTTTGATTTGTTTGTCTTTGTCTTTGACAGACTCATATATTTTGCCATAATGTTTTTCAATTGTGTCCATATTGAGTTAAATTTTATGGTCCTTTCCAAATTTCCAACTACGTATTATACATTTACATTTTTTTGGTGTTTCACAACTATTTTCTTATTGTACATATTCAATGAATAGGTATTTATCTACCCAATCAAACTTAAATAACCTTCCAATTGTCTATGTAATTATCTTATTTTGCATAGATTTTTTAGTACTTTTTTCAACTGAAGATTGTATTCGCTGAGTAGAAATCTCATATGGGAATGGGTATTCATCATCGACATCCATGATGATGTCTTTTAGTGTCCTTTTCTTCGAATTCAGTGAGAACATTCCATATCCAGGGACATCTTCCAGTGGAAGCATATCTTCAAAAGGGTTATCAATGGGTTTTGTTTGCAAAAATGGGTATAGATCTTGTAATTATTATTAAAAATTAGTTCTTAATACGAAAGTGTAAAGAATTAATAATACAATAAATCATATAATCTTTAGTACATTTGTTTGGAATTTCATATCTAGGGACATCTTCTAGTAGAGACATATCTTTGATATTGTTATAATTGGGTTCTACATGCAAAATTGTTATAGATCGGTTGATTGTTAATAGATGTTAACATGAAAGTGCAAATAAATAAAAAATAGTAAATCATAAAATATTTAATACCTCAATTTGACATTTCATACCAAGGTACTTCTTTCAATTGAGGTATATCTTCGATTACAATACTTTTATCATTAGGTTATGTATGCAAAATGGTTATAGACATTATCAGTACTATTGAATTAATATGAAAGTTTAAATAAATAATAATATTATAAATCATTTAATATTTAGTACATATGTTTGAAATTTCATACTTAAGTACGTCTTCCGGTGGAGGCATATCTTCAAAAGAGTTATCAATAGATTCTACATGAAAAATGGTTGTAGACCTTGTCATTATTATTGAACCAATACAAAATTTAAAATAAATAACAAAATTTTAAATCATTTAATATTTAGTATTTCATATCCAGGGATGTCTTCCAATGGAAGCATATCTTCAAAAGAATTATCAATGGGTTCTACATGCAAAATGGTTATAAACCTTATCATTATTATTGAATCAATACAAAAGTTAAAATAAATAACAATATTGTAAATCATTTAATATTTAGTACCTCCATTTTACATTTTATACCCAAGTACATCTTCTAGTGGAGGCATATCTTCAAAAGAGTTATCAATAGGTTATGCATGCAAAATGGTTGCAAATTTTTTAATTATTATTGAACCTTAATAAGAAAGTGAATAAATTAAGAATAGTAGATAATTTAATATTTAGTACCTGTATTTAGTGCTGGCTAAAATAAGATAATAGCTTATTTTATTTTTAATTTCTCAGATGCCTTAATATTTTCAATAGAAGCTATCGAAAAATGAAAGATGACTGGGTGGAATGCAGGTGACCAATCACCAATTGTAAATGTAGATAAATGACACCAAATGTAGATGATTAATAGTGAAATATAGATGATTGACACCAAGCACAAATGTTTGACAGAAATGTAGATACCTGAAAGTAGAATAAAGACCCTTGACAACACAATGTTGATGCCCAAAAACACAATGCAGACACCTAACAACAAAGTGCAAATTCCTAACAATATTATACTGAAGTTAGATAGTAAAACACCAACACCTGACAAAAAAATCCAGATGCTTGATAGTAAAATACTAGCATATGACAAGACATAGATGCTTGACAACGAATACCAACTCTTGACAACAAATACATATAATTTAATGTACTTGAGGAGTGAATACCTATTACCATCTGAGCAAAAAACTTGACTGTAGGGAAGATTAAAATTAAAAAATTATTTTTTAATATATTATATATAGTGGCGAATGTGCTTAGATTGGATTTCTAGGTATTGACGACACACGTTTATAAGAGAAAAATTGTTTTAAAATGTAAACAAGTCGACCCTCAAAATTAACTATCACCCCAAAAATTTAGGCAATCATGCGTTATTGTCTACCCCACAAACTCACCAAATGCTAACTTAGAAAAATGGAATATTTTTCAATTAACAAAGATTCATCACTAAAAAATCCCTAGGTTTATATGGAGCTTCTGAGAGCCTATGGTGCAAATGAAAGATATGAGAAGCATGTTAGTATTGGTGAAGGGTTTGAAAACATGATTTTGGAGCATGATGAAATGATTGTTGAGGTGAATAAGGTAACTCTTGTTTTCTCTAATATATTTGTGCATTGTGCATGTCCAGCCATGGATAGGATGATGAAGGTAAAGACTACATGTGATTCAGTTCAGCATGTTCATATATATGAGCTCAACAAAGTGAAAGAGATTGGTAAGAAGATCAATTACTTATGTTAATTTGGTAGATATCTATCCTTATAGAAGACTTAAAAATTCATGTTAAATAATGAATGTACACAAAATTTTAGCTCACTTCTTGTGTGCAATTCAGAAAAGTGATTATACAGTCAATAAAAGTTTGTTTTAATCATGTTATGAGATTTTTCAAAGTGTTTAAGTGATTGGAAGAGTAGGATATATATGATAAGAACCATTTTAAATTGAAATATTTCAAAAATATGTCTCAAAACTTAATTTTTACTTAATTTAGTGCTCTCAGTCTATACACATGTAACCAAGATTTTAGTGTACTAAAATCATCATAACTCAAAAATTAACCTTTCAATTTACATGAAATTTTGTAAAGATGTGTGTTAGGGTGTTTTTTAAGGTTTGAAAATGGTTTAAAGAATTTTGGAGGTCTACAACTCAAGATATTCAAAAAACTCAAAATGCAGGTCTAAAAAGTTTATTTAAAACACTATAAATATTAAAATCATCATAAATTGAAAATAAATCAACCAAATGCAATGAAATTTTGTAGATACGTCATGAAGGTAAATGTGAGGTTTTAAAACTAGTTTCAAAGTTTGAGGATAGATACAGAGAAAGTTATTAAAAAACTCAGTCTGCATGCCTAATTTTAAGGTCTAAAAACATGTTTTTGTGTTTTCTTGTATTTTCAAGTTTGAGCAAATGAATAAATCATTATGATGAGTTGAGTTAACATCATATGAATGTGTAAGAGGTTCTTGTAGTTGGAGAATACTTTGGTTGAAATTTGCATTCAAGAAAGTTTTAGGTCTAATCATCTCTCTCTTAAGCGAGTTGTAAGATTATTCTTCGTTAGCCTCTCCATCATAGTGTACCTTTTAAGGCATACACTTAGGGAGATTGATGTCGATAAGACATAAGATACAATCACTGTAAGAGAAATATTAATAAATGATAAAGACATCACCACCACAAAATTCTTCATATTCATAGAACCATCTCTCGTAGGAGTCATATGATAAGAGGTTCCAGAGTCAATTAACCAAGCATTATTGCATGCATGCAAGCTCAAGGTTCTAAAATATACATCTCCATATCCATCACTAGAGACCTTCTTACTTGAGGATTGTGAAACATCTGATGGTTTGGCCTTTTCCACATTTATCGCTTTATAGTCCTTGAAATGTTTTGTTTTGTTGTAGTTCCAACACTTTTTCAAGGATCAATCTAGAGTCTTAGATCTTACTGTAGACTTAGAGTGCTTATGCCTAGTCTTTCACTTACATCTTTTTTGTGAGTTATCTCACATGGACAAGGCATCATATGTTTAATAACTTTCCATAGATTTGCACTTCATCTCCTTTGATAATAGAGTTGTGACTACTTGTAGCACTTTTAGCTCTAATGTATTACTAATGATTTCCAGCACTAGATGATCCCACAAGTCTAGCAAAGAGCACAACAATGTGGTACACCTTTCTTCATCATCCATATTGACATCCATGGATGACAATTGACTTAACACAGTGTTGAAGGTGTTCAAGTGCTCTACAATCAAGTTACCATTACTCATTCACAAGAATACAACTTCTTTAATAGACATATTTTGTTTACCAACATCTTGGCATGTTATAACTTACCCAAATTATCCCAAAGAAGCTTTACAATCTTTTTATTTGAAACATTCAGTATGACTGAATCCGACAAACATAATCTAATAGAGCTTCTAGTTTTCCTATCAACCTTTTCCCATTCTTCCAGTTTTATCCCCATGGGAGTTGTATTTTCTACAACTATCTACTGATCTTTGTCCAAAATATCTTCCATTCTAAGTTTCCATAACTCAAAATGTTCACCATGGAATTTATCAATCTCTATAGTGCTTCCAGTGTTTTTCTTCGCACAATATTCTTCTGTAAAACTCCCACTCCAAGGAAACCATTTATCGCAAGTTATTTCAAATTCTATAAAGCTTACAACCAAGCTTTGATACCAAATGTTGGGAATAAGCGTGTGCACGAAAAACTAATACAAAAGAGAGATATGCTATGTGAACCTCACACACAAAGATAACAACTAACACACAGATACACACAATTTCACTTGGGAAAACCTTTTTATGTTAAAAAACCTAGCAAATTAACCTTCTTGATTATAATAAAAACTAAATTGTTTTACAATGCTCTACCAAATCACAAGGTTCTATTTGCCTTCAACATACTAATCTTCCTTGAAGAATTGTGCCATTATCCAACACCTACCTTGTAATGGCCACATGGTAGGGGAATTTGCATTCACCAACTACTAAGCCAAGTGATCAATATGTAATGCTCCTTAATAGCTCTATGTTAGAGTACCACCAAGATGTTACTAGCACTGCTTTAGTTTGACAAATGCAATCAAACAAGTCCCTGAAACACTTTACAATAACCTTCATTGCTTGACATGTTGCACAACTCCTTACAACACCTTATTGCAACTCAACCACTAATGCTTCACTTTGCAACCTTCCTTAGTGCAATGAAAATGTGCCAAAAACCCTATGCAACTCTATCATAATGATTGCATGTTTCCAATTTTATGCAACTATCATACGCAGTCTTCACATAAGTCTGTGTAACCATTTTTGCTTGCACAATCAATTTGCAATCAATGTTTATGCAAACTCCTTGTGCACAATTACTATTGCACAAATCCATGCAAAGTTGAGACATTTTCAAACAATCTCGTGAGATCAAAGATGCTCTAACGCAAAGGAGATGAGGGTGTCAGTTGGGTGTGTTGATCCAAGGTACTCTAACATAGAACTTGGAGACCGCTCCTATCGCATCTACCCTGCATGCAATCATGTGAGATCCAAGGTACTCTAACACGATGGAGACCAAGGATGACTATCTAAATATCTCAAATATTCTATGGGAAGAGCTTTAATAAGAATAAGGTTAATAAAATGTCAAGGGCATTAGTCAGTAAGACCCTTCTCATAGTCGATTATTTCAGCTGACCAAAGTGTTTTTATTTTTGCCTAGTAAACTTGGGTGAGGTCCTTTAATATTCCATTAATATTCAGAGCAACTAATTTCTTCTTTTCTATTCCATAGCTCCTAGAGTTGTCTTGTCTTCCCTAAAGTTCCCACTTGAAACTAGGGTGATTTGGTGCCACCAATAACTAGACGTTGTTTTTGGGCAACAATAAAATATCTACAATTCCAAAACACAAGAAATACACATGTAGTGAGAGAAAAGGAAAAAGAAATTAGATTAATGTCCACTGGTGATCCAAAGCTGTCAATGGGACTGGCAAAGTACAAGACTGTAACACTAACAAAGAGCATGCCTGAGGCATCTCTACATAACCTAAAAAGGAAAAGAGAGTATAATAATCGAAAGGGTTGCAGTCGGACTGGTAAGGATGATGGTTTGGTACTCAGCATTTTGTAATCCGCTTAATGTAATCCTAATACATGGGCAGAGATGCCGATATCTATATAATTCAGTTATTTCCAATTAAAAAAGGAGTATAATATAAACGTCATATGTGGTAAGAGATGCCAATATCTATGTAATTCAGTTGTTTTCAATTTAAAAAACAGAGAGTAAACCTCATATGTGGTATACACCTACAAATAAACATAGAACCAGTAAATTTTTGTGAAAGCCAATGCATTTAGCTTAAACTTCAAAATTCCTTTCTGTACTGTCTTTCCTATACATACATATGCATACAGCTGGGATACAACTCGTTAGAGGATATCAAATACATGGATGACTTCAACTGGTCTTTGCACCTGTTCCTGCAGTAAAGACAAGTTTTTGTGTTAATTCCCCTCTTGCTGTATGGTAAATTTGCAGGGGCAAGCATTGCACTGCTGTGGAATGGTTTTAAATGACTCTCGTTGAGGATAATGGATGCAAAATTTTCTCACAGGCTACCAATATATGTACACAAGTAGTCGATCCACATCATCTCAATTTTCCAATTCCGATGATGGCTTGTCTCTTTCCCATGAGCTAAGTCGCTTTAATCTTTTGTCCAACTCTGCCGTGACTGCCGCCTGTCGCCTTTTACGGTGCTTTGTTATACAGTTAGTGGTCATAAAACCAATCTTCTCGAATGCCACCTGAAACAAATAAAGCAAAAAAGGGTGAAATTATGATGATCAGCAGTTAGGTCGGCCGCAAAGGATGGTTTCTAGCATTTTATGTATTTATGCTTAAAAAGTGAGTTGAAACTTCTCGGCATCTTATTTGTTCTAAAGATGAGCCTCAGTGATGGCTCGAAACGTTGACATAAATATGAATTTGATCGCAGCATCTCCGATTAGTGATGCCAATTATGACATTGTCTAATTTGTTTAGTAAATTATGGAAAAAATTATGAAGAAATTGATGCCATTTCCATTTCCTTGCCTTCAATAATGCATCCGGGTCAAATGCATGATGTGCACTGTGATGCAAAATACTAATCACATCTCCAACTTGTTCAGCAGCCAGGAGTTGGTCCTCATTTATCTGCGATGTTAATTGCAGAAAGCATTCCTGAGTCTACCACAAAAAAGCCTTTCACTTGTTTTTTAATTGAAAACCGGTCTTTTCTAAATAAAATACTCGGAAATACATTACATGCTATGGACAAGTACACAAATATAAATACCCTGTGTTTTCCTATGCAGGTAAAACTCATTCAATTTTCAGATTTTGATCAAAATCATATTAACAATGAACCAATTTATGTCCAAAGTTACTAACAAAATCAATGCCCATGAATGAATGAAGAACACATACCTTGAAAATAGCCAAGGCAACCCTGAATAAAACATTAGTTCCCTCGCTGAAAAGCACATCCCAAACCCGCATTGTAGTCTATTGAAGAATCCACAAGGCAACATACAGAAGTGTTGTAAGAGATCGAAAACATCTAGACCATAGAAAAATACCAATAGCTCATCCATGAAGTCAGCATAAAAAATTTCTAATACCAACAAAAAATAGAGATACCTCTGAAGGCAAGCTCTTTGCAAACAGACAAAGAAACCATTCTGTTGCGACAAGAGACACATCAAAATCTAAATTCTCAAAATGTCTAGCAAGCCTGACATACACAAGGAAGATCAGAACTATAGCTTGTTACAAGCATTAAAAGATAATGACAATTTCCACTTCTAGGAAACCTAATTTCTTTTTGAAAGAAATCATTTATCCTTACCTAGGGAACATTTTTGCAAGGAAGTCCTTAAAAACCATTTGTTCAACATGGCATCCAAACAAATTGTCTGCATAGCAGTCATTAAACAAAACATTCTCCAGAAGCACAGCCAACATCCAAAATGCATCCTCCTCTGTTTTCATGACTAGCAATAGCAATGCAGCAACAAAATTCAACCCCTGTTTCCAAAGTTGAAAAAAGGATTCAATTGAGACAGTATGGCAGATAAATTTTGAACTAATATCAAGCAAGATTTTGCACAAATCTGATATGTGCCCATATGGTGAGCTTTAAAAAACCAGCACAAGTAAATTAGTATTACCTGACAATACCCAACATGAGAATCACGGAAGGAATATGCCACAAGAACTCTTCTCAAAGATGCATGCCCCTTTTCAGTGTCCAACCATGGGTGGGTAGGAAAAGTACGAGCAATATCCTGAAAATAAATCCGAAATATATATATATATATATATATATATATATCAAATGACATTCAATTGCAGGTTATAACAAAAGGCCTCCTCATTAATGAAATTCAGCACGACTGATAAGCATTGGAATCTTGACATTTTGAAATAGTAATGAACACGGAAGGATTTATTATATTTTAGCTATGCCAACAAGCATAGCTCAAATCCCTATATGAAGTGATCAGAAGAAAAACTGCTACTAAACAAATCATGAAAATATTGCACAAGTTCGTTCAAAACATCCCAATTTTACAACAACCAGTTCTTCAAAATAGAGCACAACTAATTGTCCATGGATGCTGTTACTGAGAAAATATTACACCAAGATCCAAGTTGTTTTATACTGCAACTTTTTTGTGAGAATTTTTCTCTTTAAGAAAATCCTCAAAATCTCATTGATACTGTTTGGAGAGATGATGCTTTTAGTTTCACCTGGATGAAAAAACATGTTTAGAAGACTGCCAATTAGCACATTAAACTCTGATAGAAAACAATTTGATACTATTTTCAGAGCTCCCTGGTTTGCAACTAATCTTTTGAAATATTGAAAATAATTTACTCCTTACAGGATACTTCTAGCAACAGAGAATATAGAGAATTGGAGTCCTAATCAATGGCTTGTTTTCTGAGTCATGAAAAAAAAGTTCCTTCCCAATTGAAGGGCATTGGAAATTCGAAATCTGGCAATTGAAACCCAATTTTGAATTATTTATTGCCTATAGCTACGTCTACAATCAAGGGAGAGGACTAAAAAGCAAGAAGGGGTTCAACTGACAGTCCAACCATATTTTTTTATAATTATTTATTGTTCAACAAATTAACATAATTAGGTTTATATATTTTACCAGTAGGTTGGTTTTGTACTTGTCAACCTGGATTGGAGATATACCCATCAACAAAGAAGAAATCCATCAGCTAGGGACTGAGAAAGCTGAAATCTATGATGTCTGATAATGCAAGTGCAAAAACATTTGGATTGGTTACATGCACATTGAAGGGAGGGGACAGAGTATGAGAAGCGTTTGAATCAACTGTTCAACTCTTATATTTCTTCAGTGTCTATTGTTCAGGGGGCCAACATAACTTGGTTAATAATTTTATCAATTACATTTTTTCAAGTAACTTGATTCATAAATTTATGTTGGGATAGGATAATTATAGCCATCTAAGCCACAATAGAGGAGAAGCCGTCAACAAGGGAATCAAAGAAGTCTAACTTGTAAAATGTTAGATATTGTGGGTGGAAAGCCATTTGGGATAGTTGCAAGAGAAGAGGGATAGTAATTGGGAGTCAGGGTTTCATCAGTTGGTTACTTCTGCACTTGTCAAGCAGAATGGAATAGTCAAGTAGGATGGGAGACTTTCATCCATAAAGTCACTATATATGAAAGTCTCATCGTCAAGAGACTGAAATGCCTATTAAAATCAGAAATGATGGATTTAGGGTTATAGTGTTTGGGGATTGGGATTGGCAAAAACATTTGGCATTGGGATTGAAAGAAAGTCCTTAACAACCATTTGTTAAACATTGCATCCATACAAATTGTCTGCTCAGAGTCATTAAACAAAACTCTCTCCAAAAAAGCTTAGCCAACATCCAAAATACGTTCTCCCCTGTTTTCATGACTAACAATAGAAATCAATCAATATAGTTTAGCTCGTGATTCCAAAGCAGAAAAAGATTCAATTGAGCAGGCATGTAAGATAAAATTCAGAATAACACCTTTATACCAAGTCATGGAACACCCTAAATTTAGTTATAGGTCTTCCAGTTGTAATATTAGACCCTGTTTACAAACAGTTCTAGGGTTTAGGGTTTTGGAAATGGGTGCAAAAACTTTTTGGGATTGGCATCTATATATGCATATCTAACTTGGGTTGATATGGGTCTGAGCCAGTATAATTGCATTTAAATCTGAGAAAGGAAAGGAGCTTAGCCTATCAAAGAATTCGAAAATGTGGAAACTAAAGAACCTCCAACTTGATGAATCTGAACTACAATGCAGAAAAGCCCCAGCAACAAGAGATTTAAAGGTACCTGAAAATCAATAATATTGGGTTTAGGGTCTATGTTTTAGGGTTTGGGGTTGATGACATGGGTGCAAAACAATTGGGATTGAAACCTATTTATGAATCTGAGACGCAAAAGAAAATGGGTATGTGCTAGTATATTGCATTCAGATCTATTGAAGGGCCAATAATTTACTCTATCAATCTATGGGTATGTGCTAGTATAGCTGCATTGAAACCTAAGGAAAGGCCATGAGCTTACCCTTTCAAAATATGGGTATTGCTGATATATTTACATTCAAATCAAAGGAAAGGCGAAGAGTTTACTTTCTCGATATAAGGGTATTTGGTGTTGAATGGGAGGAGCTCAAGCAATAAAAGAATTGGGGCTTCGATAATGGAGCCCCAGGTTTAAATCCCATGAGACATGATAAAGGGTTGAAATCAGGAAAAATTTCATATCTAAATCACTAGGTGCGGCACGTACCCCAACGGGGATGATACCTAAGCATCTTGCATACTCTATCAAAATATGGATATGAGCCTTTATACTTGAATTCAAATCTAAGGAAAGGCCAAGAGCTTACTCTGTTAAAATATGGAGATGTGCCAGTATAGTTGCATGCAAATGTAAGGGAAGGCCAAGAGATTACTCCATCAAAATATGGGTGTATGCTTGTAAAATTACATTCAAGACTAAGGCCAAGAGCTTACTCTATCAAACTATAGGTATGTTATGGTAAAATTACATTCAAAACTAAGGGCAAGAACTTACTCTATCAAAATATGGGTATGTGCTAGTATTATAATTGCATTCAAATCTCCAAAATTGGGTGCTTGCTAATATAATTGCATTCAAATCTATGAAAAGGCCAGTAGATTAGTACATTGAGAATGTGGAAGGTCAAGAGTACTGAACTAACTTGATCAATCTGGCGAGTAGAAGGTGTAACCATGCCCTCAACAGCCTGAATAAGGTCTTGATAATAACTGTGGGGAACTGTGGAACGCTTCTTAGCAGCCCCGGATGCCATAAACCAGATCTTAGGTCTCAAGACAGGTGGAATCCCCTGCCGTATGAGCTTCTTCAAAACAATGGTATTTGTGAGAGTCGAAATAGATAGCGAAGGCATAAAGTTTCCATTGTCCTTCCAATACTGGGCCTGCAAATACCAGGCCACCCCTTTAGCAGCCTCCATTGAAAACCATACACGGGCCTGCTGTTTCACCCTCTGTCTCACCTCATTCATTACATTTGCCTCCTCAATGGAGCCTTCCACTTTGAATGAATAAATGTCCTCAAACTTCACATTCCCCTTCCAAAACATACTGCATATGGGTAAATCTCCTCCTAATTCTACTGCCACTTTCCTCTGAATTTGTGCTCCGGACATTATAATAGTTACTGGATATCTGGGATTATTGCTTATTAAAATCTAACTACCATGGGCGTTAGGATTCTTCAAATCTTGAGAAATTTTGTTTGGTCCTTGAGTGTAACAGTAGCTCAAGATTTAAACTAGCCGTTAAATTTAAATATCATTTCGTGTGGGGACCCTGGACATAGACACAGAAAGAGATCTCAGAAGAATCGGCCGAGCACAATAAAGAAATGGGAAATGGACATTACACACGTGGCATGCTTATCTGTAGACTGTGGGTAAGGCGGGAATTTCTTTTAACGTTGTCATTGGAAAGCATTTTACTTTATCAATCTTTCTTATTATATAGTTTTCTTTGTTGAAGAGGTTTATATTGA
Organism: Torreya grandis; assembly: GCA_037957365.1. Classification (NCBI taxonomy): domain Eukaryota; kingdom Viridiplantae; phylum Streptophyta; class Pinopsida; order Cupressales; family Taxaceae; genus Torreya; species Torreya grandis. Next base: position 159,172 of record JARHVA010005108.1, on the reverse strand, counting down.
TTAGTGATTTTAATTAAAAAAAAATTTAAAAAAATTTAGCAGTTTTTTAATCACTTTTTTCTAACAAGAAAAAAAATTATGTTATAAAAATTAAATGAATATCAAATTTAAAGTTCTCTTTATTATTAATATTTTATATTATTATATTTCATAAATATTATATTCAATTATTTTTTATTAATTATATTTATTAATATAATTAAATTATATTGATAAGATATAGTGTGAGTTGGTAAAATGATTTAGTTGTTAGTAATTCTAAGATTTATGATGAAATGAAAGGTCATTAAGGACTCTGCGTTCAAAAAATTTCAATAAAAAAGAATTAAAATAAAGATCCTACCAAAATATATATATATATATATATTTCAAAATTTTAATTAAATTAAATTTCATAAAAAAATATTAATATATTATTAATAATTTTAATTAATTAAATTAAATATATTGAAACACATTATTATATAAAAATAATAAATTATAAAAATTGGTATAACAAAATGCAATAATATACACGATTCTAGATACATGCCATGTATAATATAATAGCTAAAAAGAATGTGAACTAAATATGGTTATACAACAACAAAATTAAGAAAGAGTAAAAAAATTAAGTTGAATTTATTCCTTAAAAAATTGGAATTCCTTGCTTCTTGTGTGGTAAAGTCAAATTGAAATTTATAGGATATTTGTTGCCCTAATATATACATATTATCAAGTGAGTTGTAGTTTAATGGTGAGGATGATGGTATAAAAGGTGCTGTTTAGCTATCCAACAAAGTACAAATTTGATGGAATGGATACCCCTCATATCCTTGACACTTAAGCTAAAAAAACATTCTATACACCTAATTCATATAATCAATTAAAATTTCAATCAATAATATATACAAATCACATTTCAAAAATTATTTAAAAAATAAAAAATCTAATTAAATATTTGATTTTTTAAAAATAAACATTCCAATTTACTATTTCACTAAATTTTAATAAATATAAAAAAGAAAAATTTTAGAAAAATTGTGATACAATATTATTAAACTATATTTCGTATCATAAGGTTTATTTAGTAGATTATGTGGCTCAAAATATTGGTTGAAATTTTGTGCTGTTTTTTTAAAAAAGATCTTTCTTTGTGAAAATCTTATCTTTAAACATTATGTATTGCCTATAGATATTATGGATTGCTTAAGTTTGAAGTATTTAAATATAAATATAATATATTATATTTAAAATTTTAAAGTTATCCTAATGATGAGACATAGTTTAGTTTAAAATGTTGATTAAAATAATTTAAAATCTTTAAATATAATTTAATATATTTTATTATATTTAAATTTAAAAATAATTTTGATAATAAATTATATAATATAATTTGAAATATTGATTAAAATTTTTTCATATTTTTTTAAAAAATTTTATCTTTTAAATATTATAAATTATAAAAGTTTGGAATTTTTAAATATAATATAATATTTTTGTGTTATATTTAAATATTAAAATTACAATTAAAATTAAAAAATTAAATATTTAAATTTTATAATTTTTTTATTTATGTAATGATGTTGTTTCACATTAAATTTATATAATATATATAAAAATATTAATTACATTTTACGATTATCAAGTAGGTTGTTGTCCAATAGTGAGGATGATGGTGTAAAAGGTGCTGCCTAGCCATCCACTAAGTTATAAATCTCAATAGATAAATTAAAAAAAAAAAAGAAAAAGGATGAGGCCATGGACAAATTTGGAGTGGATACCCCTGAGTCCTTGACACTAAACCAAAGAAGTATTCTATACACCTAATTCTTGTAAAAAAAGAGTTTCAATAAAAAAAAAGGGAAAAAAAAGAGTGACGCCAAGAAATTAAATTTGACTTTTTAGTTTACTTTTTATGATTTTTTTATGACAATTATTTATTCAACATTACTTTTCATTAATATAATTCATAATAGAAGAAAGAAACATTAAAAATAAATAATATAAAAAAACATCAACATCAATTAAATCAATTATATTTTAAGATTAAAAAATTCAAATACAATCATATAACCACCATTCATATATATATATATATATATGACATACATTATCTTCACCACATATATATAATGTATATGTATATGTGTATATAAGACATCATCTTCACCATTATCACTCTTTTAAAAATAAATATGTGTAATAAAGCACAATAATTTTACTAAAAATTTAATAAATAAGAAACTAAAATGTGAGAATTAAATTTGATGATCGAATTTATTTTTCATAATTTTTTTATAATAATTAATTATTCAACATTATTTTTCATTAATATAATTTATAATTAAAATTCTTTTATTAAAAATAATCAAAATATGTATTATAAAATTTTAAACATTCTATCCAAAATTTCACATTAGATCCGATGAGATATATTAAAAAAAACATCAATCATATTTTAAGATAAATAAATTCAAAGGCAGTCATACGGCCATCAAATTTAGTCGTTGAAGGGGCCACTAGTTGTAAAGAGGGGGCCTATAAAAACGCAAAATGTAAGAAAGAGCCGTTAACAACTCACTCGTGAGATGCCGCTCCTTTTTATTTTATTTTATTTTACAAATCAACAGCCTTATTTTACTGAAAAAGGGCTTTCGGGGTAGACTTGGGGAGAAGAGTTAAACTTTTTTTTTTTTTCTTTAAAAAAAAATAAAAAATATTAATGCTTAAACTAACGGCACCCTATTTAGATTGGAAAAAACAAACTACCAAATAGTGATGGAGATGGACATAGTTCTATCCAAAACATCATTTTATGGTATAGTAAATTGTAATTTTTTTTTTTTGGGTGAGGATTGAGGAGAGTTATGAAGGGGATGCCATCCTCAACTGCTATGTTGAGTATATGTGCTTCTTTTCTTATTAATTGGGATTAATTGGAGTTTGTTTTTTGTTTTTTGTTTTTTTTTTTTTTTTTTTTTTGGGTTTAGCTCCTTTTTTTGGGGTTTAGCTCTTTTTTTTTTTTTGTTAAGGGATGGTTTTGAATTTCAAGACTCACTTTTGACTCATTTTTTTGTTCTTTTATTTAATGTTGTACATGTATCTTCAAACATTTCACCTTGAATTGTGTTCCTTTTTTCCCTTTTTTTTAATATGTATTCGATTCAAAGACAATTGTACGTGACTTCCAATATAACAGTTGATGGCTCCTTGCATGTTGTAACTATTATGATTGTATTGGCGAGCTCATATCTAGTGAGTAAGAATGCCCCTTAAATGGTTCTTTTAGCTTCTACCACTTTTGTTCTTTAAAATCTAACATCATCATATCCTATTGAAGCTTCTTTCTGTCCTCCGTATGTTTCTTGTGGCTTTGCTTTGCCATACGGGTATCTTAAGATCAGATCTGAACCTAATCCACCTTTGCTCTACCCATCCATGTGCTATGCGACCTTGAAAGCCAAAAGATGTGGGGGAAATGACAATGCTTTTTTTTTTTTTGGCTTTGTTATTGATGCATTTAGTAAAAATAAAGGAGAGCAACATGCAATAATTGTTAATGATTCCTTGGGTTTTATATTTGATCTAGAAACAAAAGACTCCCTACGGACTCGAGTTGAGTTAGGGATCTATATCTCTAACCCTCTTTTCGCTAGCTAGGTGAATAAATTTAAGACGATTCCTATTGTTAAGTTAGGGGAGGATGTGCTAGAAGAAGATGAACATTATGTAGAGCATGGATTTGTGTGCATATTCCATATGTTTTGGCCTAGCTTGGCATATTCACATTCTTGGATTTTTGAGCCTTGGAAACCATTCTTATTGGATGAACTCTACATTTACCCTTGTGCCCAAGTGTTTTTCATATTTGTGTGTGAATCAATGGAGGATAGAGAAATGCTACTTCATTTAGGGTTGTGGTCTTGGGGTAAAGCTACTTTCTGCATGAAACCATGGTATCCTAATTTTAACCCTTCAACCAATTCCTTTCCTGTGGCACCTATTTGGGTTAGGATCTCTAACCTTACTACAATTGAAAATTCTTTGCTAAAGCTTCTCTCTATTTCCCATGAGACTGATTGACACACCCAATCCACTTTTGCACAAGCAAAAAATAATTCAAAACCTAGACAATAGTGTAGGACATAATTGACGTAACAAGACAATCAAATGGTCAAATAGGTATGACATTCAAACTTATTGATCAACGATCCTACTAGGCATGATCGATGCAGTCACTAATCCCTTCTCTACACAGTCAAAGGCTCACATTTTACATAGAGGTAGATACAAACTTGCTAAAAAATCTAGAATTTGACAAGGTGTAACTAATTCAATCATTTTTATTTCATAATATCCATTTTCTTGTTTCAAATTATCAAAATGGCTAGTTATAATCATTTTATCCACTAGGGCAAAGATGAAAGTATAGAAACTAGAATTTAACCAATAAATGCTTGACAATGCTTGTTCTTGACATATTTACCTTGTTTAGCCAATTTGCCATTCTAGTAACTTGCAATCTCTAAGAAAGCTTTCAAAGTCTTGCAAATACTAAGAACATATTCTAGACTTCATTATTTTATCCCTATTCATCCCTACCACTATAGAGAGACGTTTTATATAAATTACAAGCTCTTTATTTTTAATGTAGCACATAATGGTATGCACCATGATATAAAACACCGTGATGGTTTGGCCACGATGTGTATAAGGACTGACCCTTGATCCAATAGATAAATGGAAACAACACACCAATGATAATAACCATGATGATAATGTTGATGTGTGTCAATGGATGAACTCAATCACAAGTGTGAGATAAGAATCACCATGATGATGACCTTGTTAGCAAAATGGATTGAGTCAAGGCTACAATAATAAAAACAAATAAATAGGCAAACAAGTAAACACACAAACTAGAAAACAAAAAAACAACATATAGCATCTTATTGTTGATCGATTAAAAATCCACATGTGAAAGCTCAACAATAATGATAATTGGATGGTGTTGACACTCTTTATAAATTATATAAAACCTCAATATTTTACACTTGGTAAATACATATCATAGATGTATCTTCAACTTCTATACCTTTTTCCATTGCCAAAAGGCTTGTATACACTATGTCTCTATGAATATTCCTTATTTCTTAGTCTAAACAATGTTATTCTGATGATTCAAACCTTCTATCATGCTTAAAATGTTATAAACCTACTTATCTTCTATCTCTATAATTTTTGAACATGTGCTTATTTTCTAGCTGCCCGAACACTTGCATCCCTGTCAGACGCCAATGTTGATGTGAGTGTCCTATCCCAACGCTAGTGTCTAGTGCCCTAAAGTCATCCAATTTGTAAATGAGATGTATTCCTATGGTCAACCTAAGTATTTTAATGTGACATATTCTCAAAGGGTTTGGTATATGTACATGATCAATCTTCAATCATTCTTCACATAGCACAAACTTAGCAACTTCTTACCTACTCACAAGGCAACTTACAAAAAAAACTCAATCGAGTACTTGAGTGAGCAAAGCTTCCTTATTTTCTCCTATTTGTATATCAATCATAGGGACAACACATCCATAGGTCTAAAGTATTGAAAGATCATCTTATGAGCCACATTTGATAAGTTACAATCTAGGTCACTCCATGTACTTATCACACATTGTAAGATACACACACAAGCCAATATGTAAGAGATAATTACATAATTCTAAGCCCCCCTTCATAATATTGGCTATATAGACAACACTCATTGGTAGAGGGGTATTTGGGGTAGCTCGAATCCATGTGCCCACTAACCCATTTTTCCCACAACCACTATGAAGATGAAGAATTAGGGTTTTTCTATTTGACAAAGAGTGATAGTGCATGACCTATATTTGAATGCATTAGAGTGAAGGTGACATAAAAACCAAAATTATTCAGTTGGTTGCATCCAATTTTAGTAGACATTTTTTATTGGACACCTATGTCCAAGTCAGATAGAAGCATCAATACAACCATCTCAAGTCGATGCAAATATCTGTGGCTTCAGAGGTATAATTTCTAGAATTAGTCAACTGATCTAAAATTTAGATCCAGTCTATTTTATTCTTGTTTTAGATCTAAATATATATTAACATTAGGACCAACTAAGTATCTTACTTTCATTATCATTGCAATATCTAGCATAACTTTACTTCCAATTTTTAGCATATCTCAACGTAATAAATTCAATATATGTTTATCTAAGTTTGTAATTAATTGGCCTACTATAGAGATAGTCTACCGCCCTTGTGCCATAGGATATATCTATCCCCTTTAACCTTAGATTCTTTAATATAGATTTTAAGGTTAAAAATTTGGTTAACCAACGTTGGGTTCACCAAATATTTAACCCTAAAATCTAGATTAGGGAATCTAAGGTTAAAAGGGATAGAGATAGCCTAGGGCACAAGGGTGGTAGATTATCTCTACAAAAAACTAATTAATTAAAAATCTTAGAGTAAGTGCACAAAGTTGGGGGATAAAAGTGGCCTACCCATGGATATGATTTTCTTAAAATTTTAGAAATTTGAACTTTTGTAGATAATTCGATATATGTACACTCCAAATTTGAAGATGGTGTAAGACATGAAATATAGAATTTCAAGTCTAGTTTCTAAAACAATTTTTTTTTTCAAAATGGTTAAGTATAACTAGGTTAAACATCTAAAATTTGAAGAGGAATTCTTGTTTTTTTCAAAAAATATAATAGATAGATAGCCGTGCTATGCACCATTTTTTACAAAGTGTTTAATATTATTTGAAACCCTTTGGGAAAAATTTAGATAATATCTTATAGTTTGTGACCTATATATTTTTTATTTTTTCAATGAATATTCATTTTTTTATGAATTTTGCAAATAAATAGATCTTGAAAATAGACAAAAAAATGGATAGTCATCCATGAAGTGTGCCTAACTACCTCAAATAAAATTAAAATCATTTTTTTTTGAATGTGTAGAGAATTAAGCCTAGTTTGTGACCATATAACTTATTTTTCACTTGGATCAACAAAATAAAAATTAAATGAACATGTATATGCATGTATGTTTGTATCATGCAGTGGCCTAAAAAAGGTACAGTTAGAAATCAACATAGTTTGAAACTTTAAATTAGTCCAAATATTATAAAAATTATATTTTTGGAAAGAGGAGAGCATGATCATTATGATGGTATTAAGTTTTTGATTTTTTTAATGTTTAAATTCTTAGTGTATTTAGTAATCAAAGTTGAATTTTGTTGTTTTTTATCATAACTTTCAAAACTTAACTGTACATTGACAGTCCAAGCCTTTGGCTCAGGAATCCAAGCCATTCTATAGACAAAAGGCATGAGAATTGAATTCAAATTCAAATAGTGAGATCATGTTATTAACTACATTATTAATGCAATCATGCTAATTAATAATGCCATCATGTTAATAATTCAATCATGTTATATATTCTCAACACCTTAAAACATGTGTGAGTTGCACATGAAGGCAAATTTGGCCAGAAGCTTATATTTACTACTCTAAATGTTAAGTATAAGTTTACATTTATATTGTTTACTTATACTTTAAATTTATTTTAGGAAATATAATAAATTAGGGTCACTCATCATCTGATAGAGTTGGTCTCACAATTGCATGTCTTACGACATGGAAAATAGTTTTTCAAAATCCAATCTAGTCAGTACTTAGGCATTTTTAGGGTCTAAGTATTAAACCTAAGGATTTCAGTACATACATTTTACAATTGATATCTATTTTTGGTAAAAATATAGTCATTTTAAAGGTTTTTATGCCTTCTAGACTGATTCTTGACATTTAAAGGAGTACTAGGTTTGTCAAAATTGAATTTTGAAAACTACTCACTTTGAATTTGATCCAAAGTGGTGTGATTTGGGTAGTGCAGGTAATATTGATGACCTACACACATAAAATGACCACTTTATGTTAATTTTACTTGTTCATCATCCCTCCCTCATCCTTGATCACTTTCTACTCATCCTTCATTACCCCTAATCACTCTCTCATCATTCCTCATTGTCCCTAATCATTCCCTCATTGTCCCTCACTATCCCTAGTCATCTCTAATCACTCTCTTATCACCCATAATCACTCTTCCATTGACCCTCACTATCCATCATCATCCCTAATCACTCCCTCCTCATCCTTCATCATCCCTAATCACTCTTTCCTCATCACTCATCATCCTTGATCTCTTCCTCATCCCTAATCACTCCCTCATTGACCTTCATTATCTTTCATCATCTCTAATCACTCAAAATTATCATCCCTAATCACTCCTTCATTTATTATCACCATACCTCATAATCCCTAATACCTCCTTTATCATCTATCTTAATCCATAATCAATCTTTCTTCATCTGTCATCATCACTAATCACTCCTTCATTGACCCTCACCATTCTTTATCACTCCATCATTGACCCTCACCATCCCTAATCACTCCCTCATCATTTGATGTAAGTATACACTCTAAATATATCTTTGATTTCGATCATATGTTATTTAATCCATTATAATAGAAATTAACTCTTTTCTAGGACATATGTTGTCAATACCCATTTGTGATAGTCAATTTTATTACTAAATGAACTAGATGGTCTTCCAAATTTATAGTCAAGTAACATAAGTAATAACACAAAATAGAATTTGAATTTTAGTTCATTGAATTATATTTTTTGTGCACCTAATTAGATGAAATTTTATTCGGTTCCACCTTTGGTAGTTTGGTTTAAAAGATAAAAATTAAACACAAATCTCTTGTATAATTTCCTAATTCTGAGAAGATTTGAATCAAATGCAAAGTTATGTAGTGTTTCCCATTCCTATATGACTTGAATCTTGGTTAGGTTCACACATGCACTCCTTGTGTGTGTACTGTGTCCCAAATATTTTATCTCTTGCATGAAAAATGAAAATTTATTCATGTTATCATAAAAATATGTTTTTGCAAAATGTGAAACACTATTTCAACATGGTGTAGATGTTCATCCCATGTTTTATAAAGATTAATATGTCATCAAGGTAGATTAAAAAAATGACATAGGTAAAGGGACTGAGGATGTCATTCAACACCTTGAAATAAATGAATTCTTTACATGAGTTAACATAAAAGGCATAACCAACTAGTCAATCAATCCTTCCTTTGTTTTTAAGACTATATTCCAAATGTTTAGAGGTTTAACATGAATATGATGATACCAAAACTTAAGATCAATTTTGGAAAAGACTTATAAACCATGGATATGGCATAAAAATTCCCTAATATTTAAATGAGAATAATAGTTCTTCACTTTAATCTTGTCAAGATTTTTTTAATTGATTCACAACTTTGGCACAAACATAATTGGGCTTCTACAAGGCAATGATTTGGGCATGATGTGTCCATTATCCATGATTTCATGGATCTATCACTTGATCTATTAATTCTCTAAAAATGATATGTTGTATAAAGAGGTTTGAGGTATAATTAGTTAAGGGATCAAATCAATAGTATTTTTAAGTGTACAATATATAGGAAATTATTTAGGTGACTAAAAGATATCCTTGTATTCATCTAATTTATGGTTCAATTATTTTGTCTTCATTATTTATGGATAATCCACAATATGATATGGTGACATAAGGATGTTATTACATTTACTTCTTACTAGAACTGACAAGATTCTTGCACTTCCTGGCACTAATGATTGAAAGCTTATGAACTAACTATGATATATGGTATTTTAGATCATGACAATCTATCACAACATTTCAAGGATTTAATTCATAGCATACATGTCAATGGTAATTATATGGTTGACCACATGTAAAACATCACACACCTATAATGGTGAGATGTCACAAAGGATTGCATCTTTAAAAAGTTTGATTTTGTTCACCAAGTGACACTACTAGGTGATCCATTTCTCAAGGCCTACACTAGACCATGCACTAGCATATGGTTATGGATGATGTATATATTTCAAGTTAAAATTTTGAAAATATGCTTTAGGAGAAATTAAATTCTTCTGACTTCCAATGGAAATGATGAAGTGTATTAGCTCACCATTGATCTACATTTGTTAATCAAACAATATTTTTAATTCATATAATTTCTTGTTGGGGGAAGTAGAGATATTTTTAGTACCGACCATATCATTAGGTTCATAATATATTATCTTATTACCTTTTTATAGTGCTAGATAACTTGTACCCACTTCTCGAGATGTGCAAGTGGAGATCTCATAGTATGACACTCTTCATTGGATTGAACATTGAATTTATGAATTAAGCACCACTTTTTAATCTTGGACTACTTGTTCTAATCATTTAAAAATTATTTTACACTCTTTGGTATGATGACTCAATAAATAGACATACAAATAGAAGGCCTTCAATGTAATTATTTAGATCATAAAATGTGCTCATATTTAAAGAAATTGATTGGTTTTAGGAAATCACATAGCTTGGTGATCCTCATGTATTTACTACCCATTTTTGGTGATATGGTGGTTTTAAATACTTCTCTTTTTCTGATGGATTTTCAATTATTAATTACATCATTTCTAATAGGCCCATATTTTTTCATAGTTGTTAAATTTATGTTTCAATTTTATCTCCACATATTTTTGATCATTATGTATTATATTTTATGATAGCACTCAACTGTCCACTTGTAGTTCCTAACATTTTCAAACTCCAATAAAATACCACCATCAAGGTATTGGATGGAGTGATTAAGGATGAAGATGGATGAGGAGGAATTGAGTAGAGATCATGAGGGAGTCAATAAGAATGATGAGGGTCAATGAGGGAGTGATTAGGGAGGATCAGGGAGTGATTAGGGATGATGAGGGATGGTGAGGGTTAATGAGGGAGTGATTAGGGATGATGAGGGAGTGATTATAAATGACGAGGGTCAATAAAAGAGTTATTAGAGATAATGAGGGATGAGGATGGAGTGATTAGGGATGATGAAGTGATGATTAAGGATGGTGAGAGCCACTGAGGGAGTGATTAGGGATGATGAGGGATGGTGAGAGCTAATGAGGGAGTGATTAGGGACAATGAGGGAGTGATTAAATATGATGAGGTAGGGTGAGGGTTAATGAGGGAGTGATGAGGGACAATGAGGGACAAGGAGTGACTGATTAGGGATGATGAGGGATAATGAGGGTCAATGAAGGATTAATCAAGGATGATGAGGGAGTGATTAGAGATGACTAGTGATAGTGAGGGTTAATGAAGGAGTGATTAGGGATAATGAAGAATGATGATAGAGTGACTAGGGGTGATGAGGAATGAGTAGGAAGTGATCAGGGATGAGGGAGGGATGATGAACAAATGAAATTAACATAAAGTGGTCTTTTGATGTGTGTAGGTCATTAATGTGACCTATTCTACCCCAATCACACCACTTTGCATCAATTTTAGAGTGAATGGTTTTAAAACTTCAATTTTAACAAACCTAAAACTCTTAAAAATGACAAGAATCAATTTGAAAGGCATAAAAGCCTAAAAAATGACTATATATTTACCAAAAATGGACATCAATTATAAAAATTATGTCTTGAAATCTTTATGTTTAATACTTAGACCCTAAAAATGCCTAAATACTGACCAAATTGGATTTTGAAAAACTATTTTCCACATCATAAGGTGTGCAAATATGAGACCAACTCTATCAGATGCTAAGTGACCCTAATTTATTATATTTACTAAAATAAACTTAAAGTAAATGTAAACTTATATTTAAAATTTAGAGTAATAAATATAAGCTTCTGGTCAAAGTTGCCTTCATGTACAACTCCCACATGCTTTTATGTGAAAAATAATAAGAACATGATCATGTTATCAATAAAATGATCACATTATTAATAACATGATCATGTTATTAATAACATAATCACATTATCTATTAACCAACATTCACTTCATCTACATGTTCATTGATTTTATTTGTAAACCAACAGTAATGTGATCGTGTTATTATTTTTATAATAATGTGATCACTTTATTTATGAACACGATCATGTTATGGGATCAATAATTATCAAGACATACTTTAAATAACATGATCACATTAATTAAATAATGTGATCACATTAATTAAATAACATGATCGCATTATTTATTAATGCAATCACGTTACCTAAAATGTCCATGAAATTATCCCCCAACTCCGTGTACTTACCCCTTAGATAAGCATATACTAAATTTATTATGATGAGATATATTAAAAATAGGAAGTAAAGCTATGCTATATATTTCAATGATTATGAAAACAAGATACCTAGTTGGTTTTGATACTAATACATATTTGGGTTTTAAACATGAAAAAAGTAGTCAAGATTTGAATTATAGATTAGTTGCTTGATTTTATAAATTATACCTCTGTAGTCATGGAAAATTGTGTCAACTTGGGATGGTTATGTCAATACTTATATCTAACTCAGATGTAGGTGTCTAATACATAATACCTATTGAAACTAGATGTAACTACTTGGATGCTTTTGGATTCTATGTTATCTTTGATCTAGTGTATTCAAATCTAAGTTATGGACTATCACTCCTTGTCAAATAGAAAAACCCTAGTTATTAATATTTATAATATTTATGGTAAAAATGAGTTAGTGGACACAATGTCTAATTTCCCCAAAGACCACTCTATCAATGAGCATTGCTTACTAGCCAATGCTTTGAAGAGGGTCTCAGACTTATGTAGTTTTTCCCTACGTGTTGGCTTGTGTGTGTATCATACAATGTGTGATAAACAAGTACATAGAGTGACCTATCTTAAAACTTAAAAAATGTGTATCATGGGATGCTCCTTTAGTAATTCAAGCTTGTAGATATGTTTTCCCTATGACTGATATAGAAATAATAGAAAACAAGGAAGCTTTGCTCATTTAAGTGCTTGATTGAATGCTTTTGGTAAGTTACCTTGGGAGAGGTAAGAAGTTGATAGGTATATGTTAGGTGGTGAATGAATGAGGGTTTATCTTGTATATATACCAATCCTTTTGGATAATATTTCACATTAAAGTACTTAGGTTGACCATGAGTAGGTAAGAAGTTGCTAGGTCTATGCTAGGTGAAGAATCAATAAGGATTGATCTTGTATATATATGAATCCATTTGGAGAATATATTACATTGAATCACTTAGGCCGACCATATAAATATATTTCATTTTTAAATTAAATGACTTTAGGGAATTGGACACTTGCATTGGAATAAAACACTAGTGTTGATGTAGGTGTTTGACTGAGATGTAAGTGTATCGAAAGTTGGAAAATAGGCACATGTCTAAAACTTATAGAGATCTATGATAAGTAGGTTTGTAACATTTTGAGCATGATATAAGGTTTGAATCATTAGAATAATGAGTTCCATAATAGAAATTGTGGTTACCAAATAAAAATTCATAGAAAAAATAGTTGAAAATATTAAATTTAGATCAAGAAAAGGTTTAAAAAGACAAATCATATCAAGAAAAGGATACATGTTTACCTCTCAATAATGATACATAGTTTTCCAAACAATATGGTTTTGGAAATAAATATTTACAAAATTTTGGTTATCATGTTCAATGATTGGAAAAATATTCCCAAGGCATCACTCATCCTATTTACACATGATTAGAATGATTATCAAGGCTTCAGATATATTGGAAATACTAATGTAAATCATTCAAAGATATATTTGGCCAATGCAAAAGAACAAAAACCTACAAATGGGAAAATGTCAAAGAACAAAGCATAGATAAAAAATGTACCATCATAAAAAGAGCAATGGGCACATCAAATATTTAAGCTAGGATTTATAACAAAAAAGTCAAAAATCAAGAGACAATTGAAAAATTTAAGGTCTCAAATGTGGTTATAAATGAGGAACTACAAGCCTTTCTTCAAATCAAGCCAAATTAATTGCTCATATAGATGGTAAACAATATTCAGATGAAAAACTCAACATACTATATTCTAATCCACTTGGTAACCTACCACATAATCTGTTCATACTTACAAGACCTAGTACCCATCAATTGATTCCATCACCAAAAAATGATAAACCAAATGCAAATAAATTTAAACCAAAGATACCAAGTACAAACTTACCAAAAAATCGTGATACACTTTCTACGTCTGCTATGCACACATATGCCACATTTAATTCAAGAAATGTTATTCATTTACCACTACTCAAAGATTCTTATGCTCCTATTGAAATCATTTAGTAGTCTATACAATCTCCAAATATTCCAAAAATATAAAAAAATACCAAAAAACTTAAAAAATCCAAAAGCATTTTCAGCACTTACATGTTCTATTAGCTCCTTGTCATATATGTTGATAGATAACATATAATTTATTTCTATATAAACATGTGTTTCATGTTTCCTTTGAGTGTGATTCAGGAATACACAAATACATGATCTATGCACTTTCAGATGTTGGGATTTCCCTCTACTCTTGTCATATGGACATTGGGGGCATCCATTTCTTTGATCATGATACATCTAGATTATATCATTTTATGGTCACTTTAAATTATCATATTTGATCTCATGTATTTACACATGCCTTTAACCATAATTATATCTTTTGTAGTGTACTTGATATACTATATACTTAAATTTTTATTTGTTAGCACATATATTTAGGGGATAGTATGATATGTTATGCTGGTTGCTTATACTTTTCCTTTATCTACTTCCTTGAGTGTCTTGATTTATTTGTTTGAGCATTTGAATATGCTCTATTGCCATGCCTTTGTTTGCCTCTTTAACATTTAAATATGTAATTGTTTATTGTATATAGAAATTTGAATATGTCATTCTCATTTTTGTAGAAATTTGACTAAGCCACATCACTTTAATTGTGTGATATTTGAACATGCCCCATGTTTGAAGTCTCCTTAGACCATTGTAATTTGATTTTATTTTGAATGATCTTGTGTGTGTGTTTGATTGACTTTTGAGATTATAATTTTACTATATAGATGTTTTCATGATTCACATCACGCATATTAAGAATTGGTGTGATCACCTTGTATGTGTTTCTATGATATATCTACCTAGATATGTTCTTTATATATGCTTATTGGTTCATACATAGATTATAAAATTACCTTATCCTTTTGTGTTAAGTTGACTACCAGTTTCTACTTCCCCTCACCTCAAAAAGGGGGAAATATTAATGGGGGCATGCCATACAGGCATGACTTCCACATTTTTCATAGTTCACTAGTTTTAGATATATAGTGGGGACATGTTTTTGAAACAAGTTTTTCATACGTACACTAGTTTTTAGATTCAAATTATAATGGGGGTATGTTTTGGAAACATGTTCTCCACACATAAATTATTTTTCAATTTTAGATTATAATGGAGACATGCTTTGGAAACATGTTCTCCACACACAATTTTAAAATTGGCCAAGTTACACAATTATATGATTTAGATCCACATTTATGGAAAAATTTTATACATTGGTACCATTATTATACATAGTTTCAACATGAGACATATATAAAGTACATATGCTATGCAATATGCACCTAAAATTTTAAAATAAAATCAATTTTAGTTTTCAAAACACTTTTATGGACTATCATCACCTACAAGGACTTTTACAGACTATACTGAACCAATATACTACAATAGTTGGTTTGATTTTGGTACAGTTGAGGTGATTAAATCACTCAATATTTTTAAGTTTATAGGTTGGGCTTGATTAAATCATCTAATCTCACTAATTTTATATTATGTGTTGACTTGGTTCACTCACACTCACCAGGTTATAAGTATGTTAGGGTTTCATGATTGAACTAATCTCAACTATCAGGTGGCATCTCATATTTTATCTAAATTTGATGACATGTGTCCTCAAATATCTCTCTATCTCTTTAGATATATGCATTTTATAGATTTTATATTTGTCTTAATCATAACTCTAATGATTCATAATAATACATCTTTTCAAATCAAATCACCAAAAAGTAAGGCAGTTGCATCGATACATGTGTACTCCTAAACCTTGTTCTCTTTACTTTCAATCATTTTAAATGCTTCAATTTTAGATTATATACACTAACTATTTACTATAACATGCTATAGGTTGCAATTTAGTCACCAACAAAGCACTCAAGTTTGAATCACGTGAATATAAGGTGTATTATACATACCTAGGTATGTATTTATTTTCCTTTAAACTATCAATTTAATTACTAAATTAAATGAGGGAAAACGTAGACACTATTTCTAAATTATATAACACCTTAGTCTTGTACACTTGGAAAATACATACTATTGTGCATATATGATTTTTAATTTTAGAGCTATGGTTTATCTCCTTATACCAGCAACCCTCCCCTTGGGTATATTAGCATTTTATACTTATAATGGGGGCATGAGATATGTATTTCAACCTTTGTTCCCTAAAACTATTATTGCCACATCTTACATAAGAAACCTAAATAGTTCAACCCAATTTATGGTTTCAATGCCTACATCTACCCAACCTATGGGTACACCTCTTTTGATGAATTTTTAAATATTCAATTTAAAGTACTAAGAGGTACAAGCTCTTTTGAAAACTATAAAACTTTTACAAAAAGGTTAAAAATATTAAACAAAATTATATGAAATTACCTTATGCTATTGATTTACAAGAGGTATTGAATAATCCTCTTGTAGCAGAGATATCTTTGCACCCCTTTCCAAGTGGTTTTATTGCACCTAAGTTCATAAATTATGATGACAAGGGTGATCTTGAACAACATCTTTGACCTTTTTATATGGCATGTCTCCAATTATTTCCAGGGAGCTTAAAAGAATATGCTTTATAGTGGTTTTATGATTTACCAATCCAATCAGTAAACACATTCAAACCCCTTGTAGATCAGTTTTTGGCACAATTCTCTATTACATTACTGAAAAGGTTTCCTATGCCTAAATTGTGAAATCAAATAGGGAAACAATGAACCTATCAATGAATATGTCTTGAGGTACAAGACTATGTTAGCTAAAATGATCAAGCCCATGAAAAATAAAGAGCTTTAAGACATCTTCAAGAAAAATTTTCTTGATCCTTTACATGAGTCTATTACTTTCAAAAAATTTAAATCTTTTGATGAATTATGCCACACTGTTCACAATCATGAAATGAAATTTATCGGATTAAAAAATTTAAGTATGTAGCAAACACACTAATTACATCTACATCCAATATCAAGTTTACTATAAAACCAAGTTATAAGGTTAAACCTCCTAATCCTAAAAAGGAAACAACCACCATGTTTAATTTAGTGTCACAATAACCTAATCAAATTATGTTATTTGGTGTACTGTAGATATAGTTTATACTCTTACCCGAGTCTCCCACTTTATTGATCCTATGGCTTGTAGAGTGTCATCTCATATCTCTCCTTCATCCTATAGAATTTGATATAAGTAACCCTCTTCCCAAAGGGTATGATGTGAATACTTATTGTGACTATCAACAAGGCCCTATGAATTCTATGAATAAATGTTTTACCTTGAAACATAATATCCCAAACCTAATTGATGACCAAAATATTACATTTGATGATCCTTGAAAGGAATTAGGTTCACAACCTAGTGATCATCAGAAGCAAAAAATATTTAACAATATTTTTCAAGACCATTATAAGAAAGATCCAGAAGTGCAAATGGCATATAATGCACATCCTCCTCCATCATATTATGGGCACCCATTAGATGGGATTATTGGTACTCATATGTGGCACACACCTCCTATGATTTTGAAAGCATCCATTACTTTTGATGATAGTGAGATTAGGGATGATGACTTATATCTTCATTCCTTATTCATTCAAGGATACCTTGATCACTAACCTATACACATTATTATGATTGATAATGGTGCAAGTGAAAATGTTTGTACCATTACATTACTTATGCATTTGGGCTATACAAATAATGATTTACATACTTTGAATAAATTAGTTAAAGCATTTAATGGGACCTCACAATAGGTTCTTGGTGAGATTGACTTACTTTTATAGGTGGGTCTCACATATGTGGTTACTAATTTCTCAGTTATACCTTCTATGGGTGTATTTGATATGTTATTGGGATGACCTTGGATACATACACTTAGAGCAATACCTTATATAGTGCATGGGTGTGTTAAATACATTCATGTGAATCGAGTAATTAAAGTTTTTGTAATTCCATATGAACATCCTTTTAAGCAACACAAATTTATACATGGGAAATTAATTATCAAACCTACTAAAGTTAATATTATAAAAAAGGGTAAAATAGGCAATCCCCTTAACATGATGACCAATATTTGAGAGATCAATACATCAAATATCCACAATGGGTTCCATGGAATCCTCGAACCATATTCAAATATCTAGATCACATAAACATGCTCCTATTACTTATGTTCCAAAGAAACCACATAGCACTCAATAATGGGTTCCATGAATCCCAATTCATTGTATTGTTTCTTCACAAACACAAAGTCTTATTATACATACACATAACATTACAAATTATACAATGATAAATATTATACCTATATATGCTCCTTGCTAGTATCACCAATTTGTTGCAGGTGGTTCTTAGTGGGGAGATAGTCTATGCACTTCCTTTGGATGGGATCATAAGATAGTCTTTTCCTTTCAAATATTCTAAAAATACCCAAAAATAAAAAAATCCAAATATTTAAAAATATGTTCAAAATTTATATGTTCTATTAGTTCCTTGTCATATATGTTGTTAGTTCCATGTTGGTAGATGATATATCAATATTTTCCATATACACATGTTTCACACATCATTTGAGTGTGATTTAGGCATACACAAATTTATGATCTATGTACTTCTATATGTTGAGCCTTCCTTCTACTCATGTCATATGGATATTGAGGGCATCTACTTCTTTGATCATGATACATCCAAGTTATATCATAGTATGGTCACTTTACATTATCATGTTTGACCTTATATACTTACACATGCCTTTATCCATACTTATATCTTTTGTAGTGTACTTGATATGCTATGTATTTACTATTTTTTGCTGACACATATGTCTAGGGACTAGTATGATATGTTTATATTGGTTGATTATACTTTTATTTTATGTAATTAATTGAGTGCCTTATCTTATTTGTTATAGCATTTAACTATGTTCTATTTTTTGTAACCCCCATGCCTTTGTTTGCCTCTTTGAAATTTGAGTATCTCATACTTTGTTGTATGTTAACATTTGAATGTGTCATTCCTTACTTTTGAGGACATTTGACTAAGTCATGTCCCTTCATTTATGAGACATTTGAACATGCACCTTATTTTTGGTCTCTTTGGACCATTAGCTTTTGATTTGATTTTGAGTGCTCTTGTGTGTGTGCTTGATTGCTTCATGATCTTGTATTGTTACTATCTAGACATTGCCATGATTCACATCATACATATTAGGAATTAATGTGATAGCATTATTTGTGATTTAATGATATATCTACCTAGACATGTTTCTCCTATATGATACATGATATATTTAGAGTTTACATGGTTATCTTATCCTTTTGAGGTAAGGTAAATACCATTTTCTACTTCCATTCACCTCAAAAATGAGGGAATATTAGTGGGGGAATGCCATAGAGGCATGGGTTTTACATTCTTCATAGATTCAAATATATAATGGGGCATGTTTTGGAAACATGTTCTCCACACTCATACCAGTTTCATATTCAGATATACAGTGGGGGCATGTTATGGAAATATGTTCTCCATGGTTACACTAGTTTTTAGTTTCAGATTATAGTGAGGAATGTTTTAGAAACATGTTATCCACACTTACATCAGTGTTTAGTTTCATATTATAGTGGAGGCATGTTTTGTGAACATGTTCTCCACGCTTACATAGTTTTAAAATTAGTCAAATTACATAGTTACATGATTCAGATACACATTTGTGGTAGAATTATATACATTGGTACCATTTCCATACATAGTTTCAGCATGAGACATATCTAAGGTGAATATGATTGGCAAATAACACCTAAAATTTATAAAATCAAATCAGCTTTTAAATTTCAAACACTTCTATGGACTATCATCACCCACTAGGTTGGAAATTTATAGACTGTATTGAACCAATCTACTATAGTAGTTGGTTCAATTTTGGTATGGTTGAATTGATTAAATCACTTAATCATGACAAATTTATAGGTTGGACTTGGTTACATCTTAAAAATTCACTATATATATAGTGTGTGAGTTAACTTAGTTTACTCACACCCATTAGGTTATAAGTATGATTGGGTTACATGGTTGAGCCAATCTCAACTACCAGGTGGAAACTCACATTTTCTCCAAAGTTGGGGGCATGTGTCCTCCAATATCTCTTTATCTCTCTCTATATATGAAATTTATAGAATTTATATTTTTTCTAATCATAGTTTTAATGATTCATAATGATACATATTTTCAAATTAAATTGCCAAAAGGCAAGGTGGTTTCATCGATACATAGGTGTACTCCTAAACCTCACTCTCTTTCAATTTAAATAATTTCAATGTTTTTAATTTCAGATCATATGTAAAGATTATCTAATGTAAGATGTTCTTGGTTGCAGGCCAGTCACCAACAAAACACTCAAGTTAGACTCACATAAATGCAAGGTGTATTATATGCACCCAGGTACGCATTCCTTTTCCTTTAAAATATTAATTTCATTACTAGATTAAAGGGAGGGAAAATGTAAACACTATTTTAAAATTATATAGCACTTCAATTTTGTACACTTGGAGAATACATATCATGGATGTAAATTTAGATTTTATACCTTTTTCATTGTCAAAATTCTTGCATACACTATCTCTATATGTATATTATTTATCTCTTAGTCTAATCAATGTTATTCATATGAATTAGACCTTATATCATGATCATAATGTTATAAACCTGATTATCTTCTATCTATACAAGTTATGGATCTGTGCCTATTTTCCATCTACCCAAACACTTGCATCCCAGTCAGATGCATATGTCGATGTGAATGTATTATCCCAATGCAAATTTATAGTGCCCTAAAATCATCCAATTTGAAAATGAAACACATTATTATGGTTAGCTTAGGCATTTTAATGTGAGATATTCTTTGAATAATTTGGTATATGTATAAGATCAACCCTCTTTCATTCTTTACCTAACATAGACCTAACAACTTCTTACCTACTCACAAGAAAACTTACAAAAAATAATTCAATCAAGCACTCAAGTGAGAAAATCTTCCATATTTTCTCCTATTTCTATATCATTCATAGGGACAACACATCTATAAATTTTAATTACTAAAGGATCATCCCACGAGCCACATTTGCCAAGTTACAAGCTATGTCACTCTATATACTTTCTTATCACACATTGCATGATACACACATAAACCAACATTTAAGGGAGAAATACATAAGTTTGAGCCCCCCTTTAGAGTATTGGTTATATAGGCAACACTAATTGATAGAGGGGAATTTGGGGTAGCTCAACACCATGTTTCCATTAACCCATTTTTACCACAACCACTCTGAAGATGAAGAATTAGGGTTTTGTTATTTGAAAAAGAGTGATAGTCCATGACCTAAATCTGAATGCACCACATCAAAGGTGATACATAACCTAAAATCATCCAAGTGGTTGCATCTAATTTTAGAAATCATTTTTTATTAGACATATGCATCCAAATTAGTTAGAAACATCGATGAAACCATCTCAAATCAACACCAGTATCTGCAACTACATATATATAATTTATAGAATATAGTCATATAAAATGCAAAATTGGATGACTTAGGCATGGTTAATGACATCCAATCCATATGTCCTCTTTCTTTCTCACACAACCCTTCTAGGCTATTCTTTCACTAATTCCCAGTCATCCATAGCCTTCTGGACTTAACTCTTTCAGACCCATGTATCCCTTTTAGGATTATATCTATCCCCCAAGGTATCATACCATTAGGATAACATCACCCAAATTGGATAGGAGCACTAAAACTCAGGGTACCCTATTTCCAATGTTGTTGTCCAAGTGTATTTTAACCTCTAACGACCAGATTTTTCCAAATCCTTATATTTTTCCCTATCAGCCTAATACAAGTTCATTTAATCCATGATCATTAATTACCCTAGAAAATGCAATTCAAAGTCTATTTAGATGGGTTGGCACTCATTTACAAGAAAGAAGCAAGAATACAAGCAAGTACACTCAAGCACTCTTCCCTATTCTCTGCATACAACCTTATAAGAGCATTTCAAGCCTATTCAAGCACTCATACTAGTCCCTAATCATCCAAAGTACATCTAGTTTTGTATCTAGTTTCATACATCATATACAAATTATACTAAGCACTTCAATGGGATAACTACATTAGCTTGATCCCTCTTTAGAGTATTGGTATGTAGACAGCATGCCCACACATGGGGTGTGAAGTGCGTATAGTGTATCCTTTACACACTAACCCCTTCTCTCTCTTTCACAAATTTCCATTAAAGTTCAAGAAAAAAGATATGATAAGGGTTTTGAAGACTAAATCAGACACACAACAAGCTATGCAAGCTTTTAGGCCTAAAAAATTCATAAATAGGGTAACAAAGGCTTGTCAATTAGAACCCAAAAAGTTTTTAGCCTCATGATAATAGTGTCAGAGTAGGACTACAATGCCTAATATTAGCGTGCTCACTTTTGATGATCCTATTCAACCCAAAAATGAATTTCAAGAATCTGTTCCAGCCTATTCTCTAGTCCTGCTCCTTTAGTATAAGTCCTTGTCTCAGTCTAGATCAACCAGAATAAGCTAAGTTCTATTTTCTCTTACTTCCTACTATATTTAAAAAAGACAAAAATACTATCTGTTTACACAAATTAGTAGGTTAATTAAATAATATTATTCAATGATTTACATTGATTAGACCTATTTATTATTTAATAATTAAACACCTAATTTCTTAAATTGACAAAATATTTGGTGAACCTGACTTACTTCAAATTTTTGCACAAAGATCGTATAAACCATAGGGATAATTATTTATGATTTTTTTTCATAATTTACTAATTTTTTTTTGAATTTAAAAATCATAAATCTACCAATTAATTGTAAAAATATCACATATTTTGTTTAAGCCCTAGTTTGCACATACTAGGTCCTTTTTGCATACAAACACTTTTCAAAATACTAGGAAAAATATATTGCTAATTTTAGAAATATTTTCTTATTTTTCCTAAATTTTTCAAGTAAAATTCTACCAATTTATCTAAAATTTTCAAATTAGTACATTAACTTGAAAAAAATCATTCAAAACCCTATTTTCATCAACTAAACTCCCAGTTATTTTCCATTACTTTTCACATCATTTTATAGAATTTTAGTTGTATATCAAACTCATAAAATCAATTTCAACATTAACAATTCATAGTATTTTGCACAAGTATTTCTAACAAATATTTAGTTGCATATACTAGTACCTCTTTTCTTCTTGTGGTATCACCTTACATTTCTCGCTAAATTGCAAAAATGATGTTCTTTTATTTACAGAATTTTCTTACATTTCTTACAAATAATCAAGAAACCATAATAGGTCCTATCATGCACATGAATGATGAAGTTTATTATATGTTAGTAAAAAATTTCATCCTTTTCATTTCCTGTTTATGTTTCATTATATGGGATGATATTACAAAATTCATTGCCAAACATGCACAAGATTCCAAAATTCTTTTTGCATATTATCTTTTGCTCATACAAAATAATTGACAACTCCATTTTACTAAACACATTTGAAATGTTATGTTACATGCCAAAAGTTTATATGTCTTTATGAAAAAAATCATGTTCTCTATCCTTTTCTTTCTAATCCTCATGTGGAATTTTTTTTGATCTTATCGTGTTAAACATATTAGAAATTTTATAGCACATGCCAAGGTTTATTATACATTCATGCACAAATTCATGTTTTCTATCACTTGCTCTCTATCTCTTATGTGAAATTTTTTTCATGTTTATCATGCTAAACACATTAGAAATATCATATCACATATCAAATTTCTAAATGTATTTGTGCATAATGTCATGCTCTCTATTACATACTTTCTCTCTCTCATGAGGATTTTTTTTCAAAACTATCTTACAAAACATATTAGAAATATCATGATTCAAGTCAAAGTTTTCTATGCATTAATGCACAATTCCATGCACTCTATCCCTTGTTTGCTATCTATCATATGGAATGTTCTTTATAAACATATTGCTATACATGGTTTCTACTTAGATATATCTAACTATTTGGATACTTTTAAGCATCTCCCTATCACTACTAGACACAAGCAAACACAAGTGGTTATATCTATCCCTCCTCTCTTCAAACTTGGTTCATCTAGATTTTATCCTGAACCTACTACTAGCTTTATGCCTATAGTAGATTATGTGGTACATGACATCACCCAAGTTTATGAAGATAGGTAGGTTGATTACACCCATGGTTATAGATTTTTCACTTAGGTTAACACTCCTTCTGTTCAAGATTCAACTCCACCTATTGTAGTTCTTCTTCCAATCTAGATTCAACCACAGTTGAGACCTTCATCGCCAGCATAGAGAGTTAATACACCTCTATAGCTTCAATATTCTAGATAGCTTATAGCTACAATGTTCATAGTTTGAGTAGTATCATTGAGATCTCATGCATCTACATATAAAGTACATGTTTAGAGAGCTTCTCTTACTTCTAAATGGGTCCCTAAGAGCCCTACAGTTACATCCACTTCTTAGAGTTACATGGGGATCCCACAGTCAGTTTCCACTACAATAATTTTAGATCATTTTAAAACATACATATCTTTTAGAGCTACTGTCTCATCATTTCCATCATGCTTCAGGATCATGCATGATCCTTCTTATTGATACAAGATAACCTGATACATAGTCCCCTATGAAACTCATCAGTTAGTATAATCTCTTCTCAGCCTTGCTTGTACATAAATTTTCATAATTAATTGTATATAGCTTATTTTCAAATTATTATACATAGTCTTCATATGATTGATTGTACATAGATTATTTCAAAACATAAAAATAATACAATTTTTTTAAAAATATAAAAACATTTAAATATATCAAAATATCAAAAACATTTTGATTGTATGCATTATCCATAATTTTCATTACTAATATCATGATAGGACTTACATTTTCTATTTCATGCTATTGTATGTCAATTTTTCTACGTTACCATGCTTCACTTGATCTTCTTTGAGTGTGTGCAGTGACATCCAGCTACTTGATTGCTTTAATCTACCCATTGAGGGGGAAAACCTAATTCTACATTTGAGACAAACATCAATATACCTATCTACTAGAGGCATATTATACATGACTACACCATCCAGGATATGTCATTCTTACACTACACACTCTAAGTTATCATGCTGATATACATTCCTTTCTAGATTACATAGATTACTATATCGACATTTCACTAGTATCTAGCACTTGTGTATTTCTTAGCATATACCTAGTCTTTTACTACACATATTTTACATAGTTTCACATTTTATTTGATTATTTAGATGTGATTCTACCTTTCTAGTTATTACATGCTTTCTCCTCTTGCTTAGTGTATCTTGTGTGATTACATTTCTAGTTATTACTTGTCTCTTGTTTGTGCCTTAGGACATTTTCCAATGTCTTTTTCTTCTATTCATATGTGTGCCTTAGGAAATTTGCTAATGTCCTATGCTTATACTCTTTTATGTTCTTGTGGCCCTTATGCCAACTTTGTTTGTTTCATTTGTACGTATATGTGGCATTTGAACATGCCTTCCATGCTTATTTTCTAGTTTGAGTGACATGTGCCCATGTCCTTTGTTTGTATGGATCCTTGGCCATCCTTGTGTGTTTCTTGATTATTTCTTGTTTTCTTTCTTGTTTATTTGATTTTCAATGTGTGAAAATCCATGATCCATATCATGCATTTCCCTTACTTACTTGGATGCCATGATGGACATCATGCTTCATCCCTCCAACTAATAATTAACAACTAATATGTAACATTTCTAGTTTAGTACTTTGCACATACTTTCAAATTGTTATATCTATCTAGGCATACCCTATTGATCTAAAAATATATCAATACAAACATTATTATATCTTGAAACATATTTTCAAATATCAAATACTACATCATAGATCTATATAACTTAACACACTTGCAGGACTCTTTTCTTCTTAGAGTAGTCATTGAAATTTCATCATTCCTACCCTCAGAAGAGGGGTAATCAAACAAGGGTTTTATCATAGAGACCAAAGCTCCTAAAAATCAAAACAATAACATTCAGACCACTCAGTATAAAATCTAGAGGTCAAACCAGTTAAAACAGAGCAAAAAAATAGTGAGAGTTCTAGAGCAGTAACCAATTTTCACACCAAAAAACAACACCAAAAATGGATAGTAGTGCCAAACATAGGGGTGTCAAAATTTTGGTGCTCCTATATAGGTAAAAAACACTTAGGTTTTTTATAAATAATAAAAGAGTTTAGTTTATGGATAGTTTTTGCACTTCCAGATCAGTCAAATTTAGTAGTTTTAGTACAATTTTCTTAGATATAGGGGTTATCATGCACGACATGATGGTTCTCACTTTTAGTTTAGATTAGGTAGTTGGCATGACTTCTTAGATCATATTCCATGTTAAAGACATCAATAATTGGGGGCAATGTGCAAAAAATATTGATTTTCTTTTGTTTTCAAGTTCAGTTTATTGTAGGAATTCTCAGCAGTTGCATGACTTACTCCATCTATAGGTGGTTGGTATCATTTTAGATTTTATCTTTCATATAAGTTTAAATTTTTGATTTCTTGAGTTGTCTTTCATATAAGCCTAGTACATTAGTTTTAGAGTGGCTTTCATACAAGCCTAACCTCCATCTTTTAAAATGACCAAGAGTGGCCTAGTTTCTAACATACATTCAGACTATCCATGCCACATTATCAGATTACCAATACAAGTAAGTTTAGGTATGCTTTTTACTTTCCTTTATTGTATTATTTTTATTTACTACATCACTATAATAAAGGTGGGGGTAATGCAATCATATAAATTTCAAAATTGGATGACTTAGGCATGACTAATGACACCCAATCCATAGGTCCTTTTTCTTACTCACACAACCCTTTTAGGATATTATTTCACTAATTCCCAATCATTTGTAGCCTTTCATACTTAGCTATTTTAGACCCAAGCATCCATTTTAAGCCCATATCTATCCCCTAGGTGTCATCCCCTTAGGACAATAGTGCCCAAATTAGACAGGGGCACTGAAACCTAGGGTGTCCTATTTTTTATGTTGTTGTCCAAGTGCATTTTTACCTCTAACAATCAGATTTTTTTGAATATTTATCTTTTTCTCTATTAGCCTAATACAAGCTCATTTAACCCATGATCATTAATTACCTTATAAAATGCCATTCAAAGTCCATTTAGAAGGGTTGACACTCATTTATAGGAAGAAGTAAAAATATAAGTACACTCAAGCACTCTTCCCTATTCTCTACATACAACCTTCCAAGAGTATCTCAAGCCTATTCAAGCTCTCATACCAGTCGCTAGTCATCCAAAATGCATCCAATTTTGCATCTAGTTGCATACATCACACACAAATTGCACTAAGCACTTCAATAGGTGAACTACATTAATTTGATCCCTCCTCAGAGTATTGGTATGTAGGTAGCATGCTCACACATGAGCCATCCAACATATCTTTTACACACTAACCCCTTCTCTCTCTTTCCCAAATTTCCTTTCAATTTCAAGCACAAAGAGCTCCTAAGGGTTTTGAAGACTAAATTAGACACATAATGAGGTCTATAGGATTTTAGGCCTTAAAAATTCATAGACAGTGTAACACATGCATGTCGAATAGAACCCAAAAAGCTTTTAGCCTCAGGACAATAGAATCAAATTAGGACTACAACACCAGATAATAGGGTGTCCATTTTTAACACTCCTGTTCAACCCAACAATGAAGTTCAGGAACCTATTCCAACCTATTTTCTAGTCCTACTCCTCTAGTATCAGGCCCTGTCTCAGTTTGGATCAACCAAAATAAGCTAAGTTTTATTTTCTCTCACTTATTTCTATATTTATAAAAGGCAAAAATACTATCTATTTACACAAATTAGTAGGTTAATTAAAGCATATTATTCACTGATTTACATTGCTCAGACCCATTTATTATTTAAAAATTAAACACTTAATTTCTTAAATCGATAAAATAGAATCATATGACTGATTTAGAATTCAAATCTAATCTACTTTCTTCCTATTCCAGATCCAAATATATATTAACATCATAACCAACTACGTATCTTGTTTTAATTATCATTGTAATATTTATCATATTTGTATTTTCTATTTATAGCATATCTCAACATAATAAATTTAGTATATGTTTATTTAATTTTTTAATTAATTGGCCTAATTTAGAGATAGTTTACCATCCTTGTGCCTTAGACTACCTATAACCCTTTAACCCTAGATTCCATAATCTAGATTTTAGGGTTAAACATATGGTTCCCCCAAGCAAAGATACATACTAGGGAAGGACACATCTCATGGAGGAAACGACACATCCCAAGGTGGTTGAAATGATTGGAACCAAATGTCATATGAGAACCAAATGTGTCTAGTTATCAAAGTGTCATGCAGGTAATATGCCAAAATATTTCCCTAAAAAGTGTCAATATACCTTCTAATTTTGTAACAAGGTCAAGATAAGAAGACTGATGGTCATAATAAAATAGGCTTGGCTGAATAGGAATGAATGGAAAAAATGGTTGGAATGGTCTTTAATACAAATTAGGCTAAAGGATTGTAGATGGGGATACTCAAATGTTAAGGTACTTATAGATAGTAAATTATTTAATTCTGAAACTAGAAATCTAGTTCTTATCATGGTACTTGCCTAAGGTGCCATAAGCATAGTTTTCACCATTTTATGAATTATTTCTCTTTAAATTTTAATTTTTTTGTATTTTTAAATTATTTTTTAACTTATAACATCTCAACTTAATAGAGGATTACAAGTTGCATAATGTTGACCCTTTGTTGTCTAATCAATTCCTACTTTGAGTAGATGCTTTGTCAGGATCTTGTTGTTATTGTAGACTACATTTCTATAGTCATGATCATCATTAGTTGTTGACTCTAATTATTCCAAACCTCTAGAAAAGATGTCTTCATAGCCTCTATAAAAAAGACTGCTACTAAAAAGGGTAAAGAAGGATAGACATTAGAATAAGTGTCTAATTGGATAATGGAATATAGGCCTTAAATGAATATTAACATCATGATGAAATGTATAATTATTGGGAGATAAAGGAATATTGGGATTTTTAGTCACACACATTATTTTTGATTCTAGATTTGACATGATTTTGGTTGTGACAGGGTCAAATACCTTTGAAAATTATCTCAATAAACCAAAGATGTTTTTTTCCTTTGGCCTAAGATTTGTTAAAATTTGAATATGCTATTGATTATTGATACAATTTAATAATGACTTCATAAAGTAATGAGGAAATAATTGGCTTAACTATTGGCACCTCAAAGAGGTTTTCACCAATAAAGTATTCTTGGTTTTGATTATCGCATAGTTACTCAAAAAAGGTTTCTATATACACCCTAAATTGGTTAAGCAACCACATATATCATGTCTTTCCATAGTCCTTCCCTAAGAGACTTCAGTTGGAGAATATGAGCTTTGTTCACATTTAGTCATATCTTTCATTTTATTCATTTGGGTCTTGTTCTATGCTTGAGTCACCTTTTTACCTATTCCTCATCATCCCAAGCCTTTCAAATAGTCATTCCACCTTAGCCAGGTTAGGTTTTATTCCTCTTTCTATCCGTCAGGTCTCAAAATTGTAGGACAAGAGTGCCAGGGTTGGACTACAACATCAGTGCAACTAGTGTCCATTTTCAACACTCTTGTCTAGGGTAACTTTTAACTCCAATGGTTTATTTTTTCACAAGATGATTCCCATCCCCTTTCTTAACTTCATCCCTAAGTTTTCCCATGTCAGCCAAATGTGATTAAAGCTCCCAAATTTGAAATAAAGAGTCTCTTATATAAAGGACTACAAAAGACATTTTATATCTAGCATTTACTACTTTGGCAAATAGTATAATTAAAATCAGTCAATAATGTAGCTCAACATTATGCATTATACATAGACTTACATGCTTGATCAAGGAGGGGCCTAGGCAAAAGTTCATTCTTACATCTATCATCCATGTTGATTATGCACATTCCCTAAGGGAGAACTATATTTGATCTGAGACCCTAGCTTGAGGGTTAATGTAGGCAGTGATTAAGACAATAAGGGTTATAGATCATGTGATCATTCTTCCCCTAACCTAGTTTTCCCCCTTTTAATTTTGATGTATTTATTGTTTACATATGTGTAGATAGATATAAGGTTTGGAGATTGAAATGGACCTACATCAACCTCTATTAAATTCTAACCTCTAATTTTTTTTCCATAGGCTCACACTGAGGTAGCAGATAAAACCTAAAAATCTCAAATCTCTTGAACAATAGTGACAGAGGTGGATTATAGCACTGGTACCACTCCTGTCTACTTTTAGTGTTCCTATCCAATCATAAAATGAAGTCCAGATCTAGATTCATGATAGTGCCCTAGTCTTACCCCTTGATTTAAAAACCCTAAATCATTCATTTCAATGTATTTTTAGATAAGTTCATTTCTTTTCCTCATGTAAATTATTAGATAAAAATCTATATTTTGCCATATTAAACTAGATTTTTCCCCTTATTCCAGACCCTTTATTGTTTAAGAACTAAACATTAGATTCCCAAAAATAATTAAAAATTTGGTGAACTTGACTTAATTTGAACAAATATAAAATTCTAGGTACCCTTAGGGTTTTTCCTTCATATTTTGTGCAAAAATTTAAATTCAAATCTATGATTTTTATATAAATTTTTGTGCATTTATTCTATTCAAAACTATTTTTAGAATTTAAATTATTGGCATAATTTTCAAAAATTCTAAAACCCTAGATCAAAACCTTATATTTTTAAAATAGGTCCCCAAACCCCAAGTTTTCCTCCCTTACAATTTTTTTTAAAATATTTTGGAATTTTTGTAAATTGTTTAGAGTGTCAAAAATATTTTCAAAATCTCAATATTAGTAGTTATTTTGTGCAAAAATTAAATTTCAAATTTATGATTTTTGTATAATTTTTGGTGCATATATACTATTTAAAATTATTTTTAGAATTTAGATTATTGGCATAATTTTCAAAAATTCTAAAACCCTAGCTCAAAACCCTAGATTTCCAAACTAGGTCCTCAAATCCCAAGTTCTCCTCCATTACAATTTTTAGAAAAATAGTTTGAAATTTTTGAAAATTATTTAGATTGTCAAAAGTAATTTCAAAATCTCCATGTTAGTAGTTATTTTTGTATTTATTTATTTAATAGTACTTTTGCACACTCTCTTGGGTGAAAGAAATAAAATGGCCACTAAGGCACTTCTTCCCTTTCATCCCATATATATTTTTATAATTTGTTCTCATAATTATGACAATGAATGAACAAATTTGCAAAATTGCACATTAGCTAAAAATGTGAAAAATAATTTTATTTACAATGAAGATAATTACTATTGTTGTAATGAGGAATATGATGATATATGTGAAAGTGATAGTAAAGCACAAATAGATGCATATTCTTCTCTCAAACCTATCTCTTTTATTCCTTCTAAAGAAAATAATTTTGATAAATGGGAGAGATACTTCTCACCACATTCTCCTATGCACAATACACCAAATGAACAAATTAGTCATACCTTCCAAGTGAACCTTTAATTGGTGATAATTTGCTTTCATGTGAACCTAATCTCTCTCTCTCTCTCTCTCTCTCTCTCTCTCTCTCTCTCTCTCTCTCCTCTGCTACTTCTATGTTCAAATTACAATAATATAAATGTAATAGAATCAAATTAGCAATGCATAGTTCAAATGATATGTCTCATATTCTTAACTCTAATTTGTTAAAAGATGGTCTAAATGGTAACTCTCTCTCTCCTACTTCTCATGAAAATAATACATGTACTCCATCCATGGATATCATAGATGCACATAATATTCAAATTTCTAATGATAGTTTATTGCACATTTGAAAAGAATTAAATTCTTCTCTTACACCTCTTCCTAGCAATGATGGAAGTGATAATGCGTATGATAGTGAACATGCCAATGAATATGAAAATGAGAATGATTATGAAAAATATTGCAATTTTGAAAATGCATGGAACAATGATGATTATTATGCACATAGTGAAGAAGAAAATGCATCTCATGCCTCTAACTCTTCTCTCATTTTTCCTCTCAAACATAATGCACTACCAAATGCTGTTCATACTTCTATGAATGAATCTATTTCAAATAATGCACATGTTAATACTAATATTAAATCTTCTACTCAATTAAAATGTGATACACTAAAACATAAAGATACCAATGAATATCCCAAACCACGCCTCACTATAGTAGAACCCAGTTCTCACTTTTCACCTAAAGAGAATGGTAGCCCACATCCCTTTAGTAAGGTCTAAGTTACCATTACTCCCAAGGTTTAAGTGATCACACCCCTTCTTTATGACCCAATTGCTAAATACAACATTCCCATGGCTAAAATTAACAATTAAATGAACCACTTCAAGATACTAATGTACCATCCTAGGAGATTATCTATTTGATGCATGCAGTTGGTGAATTACAACACCAAGTACATCTCTTTACCTTGGAAAACAAGGCTTATAAGTCTTGGATGGATGCCAATGATCTACATAGTAACCCACTTTTAAACACATTCATAAAAGTTTCATTGCCTAAGCATTTCCAGATCCCATCATTGCCTCACTTTGATGGAACTAGATATCCATTTATACACCTTCAAGCCTTTCAGAAGGCTTTACCATCTCATGCAAGTCCTTTGATTCTACTAAAATTATTCCAATAGACATTAGTGGGGGAAGCACAAAATTAGTTCTTTCATCTACTCTCTGTTGGCTCCTTGCACACATATGATGACTTAGAGGAGGCATTTCTCAAACATTACATAGCAAACATAGGCCCTCATGTTACATATGAGAAACTTACAACTTTACATCAGATACTTCAGAGCCAATTAGTGATTATATCTTATGGTTCAAGAATCACATGTTACGATTGATATAAAAACTAGTAGATTTAGAGATTAAACATATATTTATTAAGGGGGTTCACCAACCTCTCATTGAGTATCTAATATATCAGATAGAGTCCTTTTTTAGGTACTTATGCTATATAGTTCTAGCTTTGGAAAAGAAATTAGGATTGATTGAGGCAGACTTAGTTGATCAAATTACTCTATATTTCATAGCATTATCTATAGTTTCTATCATCCAACATCTACCATGTCCTAAACAAGATAGGAGACCATAACTAAAAATAATAATTGATTAAGAACAAAGAGCTAGTCTCTAGAGTACAACCTATAGTATGCACTACAAAGAACAACATCAAGGAACCATTACAATTTGATTCAAAGTAAGATATCCCATTTTTCATATTATTAGCACTATTAGATAGGAGGTTAATCACATTGCCTTCTACTCATTGACGAGATCCACATCTCCTATAGAAATAGCCACACCAACCCTTTTGTAACTATCATCATATCCATGGACATATAGATAATGATTGTTATGGACTCAGAGATTGCATTACAAGATGTGTTGATAATGGCATTATAGCATTCACACAGGGGGCATTGAGATCTCCTCCACCATAGAACCATAGACCTCATTCATCCACAACTGAGTCATCCCAGGACATTCCTTCACAAGAATCATCAATCACTCATCATGAGAGTAATACAGGTTCTAGTACAAAGCCTCATAGGAGATCTTCTATTCCACCTATTTAGAAGGTTTGGAAACTAGTATGGTGAGAGCGGCCTATATATAGCACTATATTCTAAGGAGTACATAGTGTAGTTCCATATACATATCTAGTAGAGTCATAGGCTCCATAATAGAGTACTACTCATGAGAAATATTCACTACGACCAATTTTTTGGGGTCCTATCTCATGTAGTAATCTACAATGGTTAAGATTAAATGAACCCACATCATAGAGTACTACTCACAAGAAATATTCACTATGGCTAGGTTTTCTAGGTCCTATCTCATGTAGTAATCCACTATGGTTAAGATTAAATGAGACCCCATCATAGGTTTTAGCTCCAAATCGATTTATGGCTAAGTCATACACATCACAACAGAGGCCAGAAGGTATAAAATTATAGATAGATGAGATTTCTTCACAACACACATTTCCTATTGCACATCTAATAAAGTTACATTTTATGGAATCTCCATGTCCATCTACAATTAGTACACAATAGATAGTTATAGATACAAAGCATATTCCTACACAACATGAGTAGTATGGGCACTTGTTCAATTGGTCATCAGGGTTTAGATAGTGATACACCATAGATTGATACGACACATATTCATACAAGCATCCGTTCATGGCTTCACTTAGCAGGGTAATGATGGAGCCAAAGGTCTATCTAGCCTTTGTATTCTTGATCCACTCTTCAGGAAGTAATACACACAACGTGCTATCTTACATCCCCACATACTAACAATTAACATTCCTAATTCCTAATAACTATTTATAGCCAAAACTAGCTTATCAAAAGTTAAGATCTTACCAAATCCTATTTTACCAACATTAAACCAATTCAACCCATCCAAATAATTTACCAACCTCAAACTAGCTCAACTTATCCTAACAATTTCCCAATTAGAAAACCAATAATTTTTTTGCTCACATATAATTACAAACCAAATAAAATTCTTTACTTTCATATAAATCAAGATACAAACCTAACATTAGACTTATCAAAACAATCAAATCACATATTCTAAATACCATTTTACCAAACACACACAACCTCAACATCAATACCAAATTAACTACATTTAAAACAACCATATACAAAGAATATAACAATATATTTTAAATCCTATAACATAGTATACATGAGTTGAAATCCAAATAATATCCATATATGTATAGCAATGTTTTCAAAACATATACATCCTATCAAAATATAATCAATCATGAATGGGCATCATGCCCTCACTCTCAATCTCACTCTCTCCTCTAGTACTAGTCCCATAATCTACTCTACAACTTGATGACCCCACACCTCCTCAAGCTCTTGAATGCCTCTTATGCCAGCTCTCTCACTCTAATAACCACCCATGATCCTTATGAAAGTCTACTTACCACATTTGAAGATCCATGTACTCATCCATAATCTACATACTCACTGATCCATAGTCAGGTAGAGGCATCCTATACTTATCTAGCTTAGCCCTTAGCTCATCCCTCTCTCCTAATGCTCTAACATATGCAGCTATCACTATAACAACTCTATTAAACAAATGAACATAAACACCAACTATAACTATTTCTCAATCTATCAAACCCTCCTCTACTACATCATCAAGAACATGCTGCATGAGCTATCTAAGTATCAACTCAATGATGGTCTCCTAGAACCCATCATATCTACCTCCTCCCCTAATAGATGCTTCATCTTGATCACCTCCCACTCTACCTACACACAAAAGTACAACACTACATTAGATATACATTTTCCAAACAAGCTAAAACAAGAACAAAATTTTACATAATTTAAATATAATCAATGATTACTTCTGATAATATGGATTAGAGAAATATCCTCATACTCGAGGGCATCCCATCCATCAATAGGATACAATGAATCCCACTAATGCCTCATCTACCATGTGGTGTATGCCTCTGTGTATCCAACATCATCTACATCAAGAATATCTATAGCTATATCACGCACATCCAAAGGTAATGGTGCTAACTTAGCCTCAGTAGGCCTCCCATGAGCTCTTACCCTCGTTGGTGCCCATGAAATCCTCACCCACACCCATGCTATAGGGGGCACATCTTGTGGTACCCAAAATTATCTAGTCACACACTCATATTGAAAACACTTGTACACTCTAGCCCAATGATCATGTAACCGACAAATGAACCTCATATACTGCAGCTGTACTCCATCCTTGGACCACCTAGGGAATCCTTTATAGGGCTTCCATATGATATACCAAACTACTAATCTATCTAAAATCATATATAATGATCTATCCCAAGAGTTCGAATAGACAACATACTCATCAACTACTCTCCAAATAGTTGTGAAGGTGCCCACCTCTCTCTCAATGATCTTATCGACCACACAATTGCTATGTGCCTATAAGCCTAATAATGCAATAAAGTAGCTATGCTCACACCACCACTGAATGCCTTTTAAATAAACCTATAAATATCCTTGCATAAGTGGGCAAACATAGTCCTACCCCATGAGAACATGGTACCATACACCTTTATACTACACACAATCCTATGCACCCTATATACAATCAACACCCCACTCCCATCCATAAAAAAAATGAAGCTGAAAATATAGCCAACCACTTTTATAGGCATAAAAAACTAGACTATACTATAATTGATAACAACACATCACTATCAATGCCTCTATGATGTATGCCTGAGGGCACACCAACAAAATACAATGACACATGATCAATAACATCAACACCCATGTCATCCTGCAAAGTCACATACCATCCACTAACCAGTAAATGCAAAATATGGTACACATTCTCTAGAGTAATTGTAATCTCTCTAGTAGGAAGCTAAAAAGTACATGTGTCTACATTCCACCTCTCACATAAGATGGTAATCAGATACCTATCCCACTACATAGTTCCTAGGTCATACACATGACCCAACCCTACCCTATCCATCACAACCCTCTCATTTGGTGGCAAAGGCAACAATCTCAGTGTTCCCATCACTTGGCCTCTACGAAACTCCCTCATCTATACCTCACCCTACAAAACCCCCAAAAAATAGCATATATATCAGTCAACCATGCCAAGGAAAATAGTTAAGCTACACAATAATAGGAAACAACTCAAAAACTTAGAAAACTAGCCCCAATAGACAATAGTGATGTAAAAGGACACTAACATAAGACAACAATGCCAAAACCTAGATAACAGTGTTGCATATTAGACATTAGCACTAACTCCTAGATAAGATCACTGGAACTAGTGGAAAATTATTAAAAACACTTAAAATAGATCAAAAACATCAAAAATAGGCTTCTAAATAGGGAAAAATCACATGTTTTAGCTACTTACGAGGGTAACCTCCTTACCAACGTCAACTTGGCCTACCAGCTGCTCAAATCGAGTCACAATAGGTGCTCATCTCCTCGACATATCTCCTTATCTAGAGCTCAAAATCTCAACCTAGTCAACACACAAATGAATCAAAAATCAATCCAATTCTCCTATATCAAACAACTTTCACATTCAACACAACATACCATTTTCCCCATAAATAGAACCCCGTAGCTCCATTTTACAAACTATTTTATCCATAAAATCATGACCACGATAATTTCAACATCGTGCAAGACTTACTCTCTTGCTACATCATCTACATACTATGGCACAACCATCTCTATACCTATTTTATATCCAAACATACAACTTAGTCCTAACCAATCAAAGACTCATTCAACTATCTAATAATTTAACCTAATCAATCAAGAAAACTTTCAATCTCCTCACAACAAGCTAACTTTGTTTCTACTTACACCACTAGTCATCACTTTTATCTCAACCTCCTCTATCATAGATCTCATCCCTCTTCCCAAAAGGGGGCATCATTCATACTATTCCTATTCCTACACTTATTCAACATGCCTATCCACTCTCATAGATGGATACACCATGGTTCATACACTTCCAGTATTAAGATCATCATATTTGACTCAAATCGATCAAGATATATAGTGATTCAGACTACATGGGCCACTCAACATTACTCAGGACATTTAGGGGGATATACCTTCAGTTTACAAATACAAAAACTATTTAGATATAGTGGTTTAGATCACATGGATCCACAGTGATTTTAGCTTGCAGATATACATACTAGTTAGATATAATGGTTCAGATTATATGGATTCATAATGACTTTAATACATATTCAGACTCAGATACTAGATTTGGGGGCATTTACATACTACACATCTCACACATACAACTTCATATAACATGACATAGTCACATGGCCAAATAGCAGATTATAGGCATAGTGTAGGGCACATTATTTTGATCTATTGTTTTACACATGGGACATGGCACAATGGCTCATATCACATGTGGTTATACAAATTACAAAATTCTATAGATGCATCACTCACATATTAGATTTAGGGGCATGAAATAGATGTTCATGTTCTTCATCATCCTGGATTATACAGATTGGAGTGGCAAGACATGCCATTTTCTTCTTACACACTTACTAGAGTTTTAGATTACACGCAGTTGTACCTAGGTTGTCACCAGGTTGGACCATATGACTGTCTATAGTGGTTGGTCCATAACATTACCTAGACCCATACTATATGAGTTTGTATAGGAAAAAGGGTAGACATTAGTTTTGGGCCTCTGAGCACTTCTTAATTCTAGTTTAGATTATTCAAAGTGGGGGGCATGATATATTTTGCTCTTCACAGTATATAGATTCTATGCACACATTCTAGATTACATGAGTTTATGTGGGATAGAGGGCATACATTAGTTTTTAGCCTTTGAGAATTTCTCATTTTCAATTAGATTCATCATAGGGGGCAAGTATTGCCCTCTTTCTCCATTATCACATGGATTCCACTTTTAGATTCAGTACAAGGGGCATCTATTTCAGGGATTCCTACTTTTTCTAGGCACTATTCGGCTCTCCATCCACTTCCTTGGATAGAAAGTGAGTTGGACTCTTTTTTAACACACTTATCTCCATACAAATAGGTTCAGGTATGCATTTTATTTTCTTTCTTTTACTATATTACTTCATTTCATTGCATCACTAGATTAAAAGGGGACAAATGTATACACCCTAAATTGGTCAAGCAACCACACATATCATGTCTTTTCACAGTCCTTCCACAGGAGAATTTGACTACAGAATATGAGTTTTGTTCACATTTAGCCATATCTTTCATTTTATTCATTTGGGTCTTGTTCTATGCTTAAGTCACCTTTTTGCCTATTCTCAGTCATCTTGAGCCTTTCAAATAGTCATTCCACCTCAGCTAGGTTAGGTTTTCTATCATCTTTCCATCCCCCTAGGTCTCAGGACTATAGGATAGGAGTGCAAGGGTTGGACTATAGCATCGGTGCCATTAGTGTCCATTTCCAATCCTCTTGTCTAGGGTCATTTTTAACTCCAATAGTTAGTTTCTTTCATGAGATAAGTCCCAACCCCTTTCTTAGCTTCATCCCTAAGTTTTCCCATATCAAAAAAATGTGATTAAATCTCCCAAATTCAAAATAAAGAGTCTCTTATATAAGGGAATACATAAGGCATTTTATCTCTAACACTTACTACTTTGGCACATTACATATTCAAAATCAGTCAATAGTATAGCTCAACATTCTGCATTACACATAGACTTGCATGATTGATCAAAGAGGGGCCTAGGAAAAAGTTTATTCTTTAATATATCATGTGCATTGATTATGCACATTCCATAAGGGACAACTATAATCAATTTGAGACCCTAGCTTGAGGGTTAATGTAGGCAGTGATCAAGACATGGGTTCTAGATCATGCGATCAATGATTAGGATAACAGGGGTTCTAGATCGTGTGATCATTCTTCCCCTAACCTAGTTTTTCCTCCTTTTGCTTTTGATGTATTTGTTGTTTACATGTGTGTAGATAGATACATGTTTTGGAGATTGAAACAGACCTACAATGAGCTCTGTAGACTTTCAGCCTTTGAAATTTTGTACACAAGATCACACTAAGGTAGCAAACAAAACCTCGAAAGATTAGATCTCCTAGATAATAGTGGTAGAATTGGACTATAGCACTAGTTCCACTCTTGTACACTTTCGATGCTCCTATCCAATCATAAAATGAAGGCTAAATCTAGATTCATGACAGTGTCCCAGTCTTGCCCCTCAATTTCTAATCCCTGAATCATTCATTTTAGACCATTTTTAGATAAGTTCATATCTCTTTCTCATGTAAATTATTAGATAAAAATCTATATTTTACCATATTAAACTAGATTTCCCCCCTTAATCTAGACCCTTTATTGTTTAAGAACTAAACACTAGATTCCCAAAAATAATAAAATAGTTTCACTAAGGGATGTTGAATTTTGATTTTGACTATCATCTAACATTTCAAATAAGGTTTCAATAAAATATTCTGAGTTTAGAATTTGATTGTTCCCTAGTACCTCAAACAAGGTTTCACTAAGAGATTATTCTTCTACCTGAATGTTGTCTTGGATCCCAAATTTTTTTGCAACTGATATGTTACCATGGAATAAGTTCAACAATGTGTGATTTTGTCAGTCCCAATTGATAGTTGTGGGAGGTAGAATGTTAATATAATGGATATAATTGTTAATGGAAAATGGATGAGTAATAATAATGATAAGGTAAAATTCTACACAATCCTCATAGAGACTAGTCTCTATTAGGATAACTTGCATCAATGCCAAAGGAAATGTCCTCAAAAATCATAGAAGGATCACAAATATGTTTATGTGGATTTATTATAGTGTGTAACCAATGTCAAAATAGCTATTAATATATGCAGATTCTAAAGTTGATTTAGACTCAAATGGATCTAGCAAAAGTGTATAGCCAATATCATAACATCCACTAATTTATCCTGATTCTAAAGCTAATTCTAACTCAATAGACATCCACTAATTTATCCTAATTCTAAATCATAAACAAGTTCCATTTTAGATCCAACATTAAAATTAACATCAATATCAACATTAGAATCAATATCAGAATCAGGTTCCATTTTATAACTAATATTATATTTAACATCAGAAGTAGATTCAATATTAGTCTAAACATTAGATCCAAATCCTATTGAGTTAGAATTAGCTTTAGAATCAGGATAAATTAGTGGATGTCTATTGAGTTAGAATTAGCTTTAGAATCAGGATGAATTAGTGGATGTTATGATATTGGCTATACACTTTTGCTAGATCCATTTGAGTCTGAATCAACTTTAGAATTTGCATATATTAA
Source organism: Torreya grandis (assembly GCA_037957365.1). Classification (NCBI taxonomy): domain Eukaryota; kingdom Viridiplantae; phylum Streptophyta; class Pinopsida; order Cupressales; family Taxaceae; genus Torreya; species Torreya grandis. Next base: position 117,850 of record JARHVA010005108.1, on the reverse strand, counting down.
TAGCTATTTTGACATTGGTTACACACTATAATAAATCCACATAAACATATTTGTGATCCTTCTATGATTTTTGAGGACATTTCCTTTGGCATTGATGCAAGTTATCCTAATAGAGACTAGTCTCTATGAGGATTGTGTAGAATTTTACCTTATCATTGTCATTACTCATCCATTTTCCATTAACAATTATATCCATTATATTAACATTCTACCTCTCCACACCCCCTCTGCCCCCGCCGCCCCCACCCCCCTCCTGCCCCACACACACACATATATATATATAGCCACAAAGAGGGTTTGTTGAATCACATTATCCACAAGTACCCTATTCAACATTGGCTTAGAAATGAAAGCTTTAGGATGCAGTAAGTTTCTAAAATGGGGAAAATTTGGTAATGGGTGAATAATAGGTTGGTTCTCAATAGTAATGGGCTCTTCAAAGATGGGATCATCAAAGATGAGTCCTTATAAAAGGCCTAGGTCATTATAATGACATTGGTTGGACTAAGAGATAAGCAATTTGTCACAAAAAGGTAGTGTATGCGATATTTTTAGCAACATAAAGGTCTAGAAGCTAAAGCTACATCCATGATATGTATTTTACAAGTGTACTAGATTGAGGTTCTATATAATTCATAAATAGTGTCTACATTTTCTGATAGGACCTAGGTTCCCCAAAGCTCTGACACAACTTGTCAAAATTAAGAGCACACATGATTACCATTATATAAGCAACTTAAGATGCGGAAATAACCAGAAGTGCAAGTAACTATCAATGAGAAATAGCACAGAATATGAGAGGCAACACACAATTGTATTCAACTCAGTTAGAAGGAAATTACAACAAAGAGATCACACTCTTCTTCCACTTTGTAGGCATACCAATAATCTTCCCTCAAGAGTAATCTTCTCTTAATACAGGTCACAACACACAGCTAACACAAGCTGTTGTTCACCTCATTGTACTAACAGTACAATCGAGTACGGACTAGTACTCCAAGTAGATCTCACCATGATCTTGCTCCTTGATGTATTGCTGTCACCTTGAATCTTGCTCCCCCACAGATATCCTTTTGACCCTCGCACACACACACCCCTGCAGACCAACCTGATCTTACTTATCACATGTAGATCTCCACCATGATCTTGCAACACCCTGCAGATCAAACCTGATCTTACATACATGAAGAATCCTACTTGATTCTACCATGGGAAGAATTCTCCTAGTTCTACACCTTACAATACAGCCCCATGGGTCTATTATATAGATCCCATGCATACACTAATTTAGACAGGTGGCTCAAGACTTGAATTAGTCTTTAACATGCAAATAACCCATTCAACTAACTGACTGTTCATCAATAGCAATTCTGGAACCACATAGGCGATCGACATCGGTCCCTATCTGCCTGGAGGTGACCGACGTCGACTGAATCCTGCCGATGTCAGTTGATTTCTATCGACCCCTGCTCGACGTCAGTTGTGGCCTACCGATGTCGGTGACTATGACACTCAGTAACCCTCCATGTTTGCATCCAGGTGAAGCTTTTAGCTCCACAACCTAACAATCTCCCACTTGGAGATAAACAGCTACACCTGTACCTATACCAGTACATTGTCTAATCTGTATCCTGGCTTGTATTCCTCTTCAAGCTCAATCTTGAAGACTACCCACCACACTCCTTGTGGCGTTAATCCTATGCCTGAATTTCTCCATTCTCAGCTTACCTTCTTCTGCCATTGCTATACTCCCACTCAAACAGAAACCCCTATGAGTAACCTGTAATCAACACACACTAACCAGATCTGAACCATCTGTTAGTCAAACTCGCTCTGAGAACGTCCAACCTCGCTCTGATACCACTTGTTGGGAAATATGAAAGCACAATTGATTACCATAAACAAGCAACTTAAGATGCAGAAATTAACCAGAATCACAAGTAACTAGAATTCAAAAACAACACAGAATATGAGAGACAATACACAACTTGTATTAATACTCATCCAGAAAAGAATACAATAAAGAAGATGCCACTTCTTCTCCACACCTCTCAGAGGCTTCCCACACCTCAAGTGTACAGTAATTCTTTCTTCAAAGCTCTCTCTGTTACAGTCCCAACACACAACTCAAACACATAGTTGGTGTTCACCTCCAACCAGTCAGTATCCACTACTACTAGTACTCCAGTGCTCCACACACTCCACAAGTGCTCCACGCACTCCAAGTAGATCTCCCTTAAACTTGCAACAACCTTTAACTCGAATGATCTTACTTATGAAGGAACTTCCTTGCCTTCCTCTTTGCTCTATAACTAAGTACACACTATACTCCAAGTAGATCCTGCCTGATCTTGCTCCCTGTTGTGTTGCTGTCCTCCTTGATCTTGCACACCTGCAAATCAATCTAGTTCTGCACACTTGAAAACTTGGATCCCACACCCACATACACCTGTAGATCAATGATCTTACTTACCATGCATATTTCCTAACGTATCCATGCACACCTGCTGACCAAGATCATACATACATGAAGAACCCTTTTGATTCTCCAAAAACTAGCACCCACACTTGGCATTGCTGTGGAACTAGGAAGAACACCCTTTCTCACTTCACACATAGAAGGAGCTAACTTTGCTCAACTCAAACTAGCACAAATTACAATAAAGCCCATGAGTCTATTATATAGATCTCATGCAAACAATAATTAGACATCTAATTACAATAATTAGATCCGCAGCTCAAGACTAAAATTAGCCTTCTTCATGCAAACACCCAGTTCATTAATGAACTGTCTGTAAAAATCACAGTTTGAATTGCACAGGCAATCGACGTTGGTCCCTGTCTACTTGGAGGTGACCGACATCGGCCGACTTCTGATCGTCATCGGTTGCTTCCTGTCTGTACCCTACTGACATCGGTTGGCCTGACTGACGCTGGCGATTGTGACAACATCATCCTCCTCCATGTATACATTCATGTGAAGCTTTTAGCTCCACAACCTAACAATCTCCCACTTGGAGATAAATAGCTGCATTATACCTATACCTGTACCCTATCTAATCTATTTTTTGGCTTGTATCCCTCTTCAAGCTCAACCTTGAAGACCAACCACCACACAACCTGTGGTGCACCTCCTGTCATCCGAGTAACCTGCCACATCTGAACCTACAAACCCATGTAGTGAAGTCTTGACCTTGCATAGCATGAATCCCTGCTACTGGTCCCTCTCAGATACCTAAGAACCCACTTCCCCGAATTGGCTCCTAACTCTCTGATAGCTCCCACTGCTGGGGAAAACTCAGGTCTATACCAGACCTCATGTGATTTCAGACACTGAACTATCCAGCCCTTGGTGTGCTCTAGTTCTACATCTTGCATATTGAACCTTACCAACACCTGATTCACATCAGCTCCCACTAGAGACAAAATAAACCTGTGATCTTCCATGTCTCTCATGCCAAAGAATTTTGCTGCTCCAAATTCCTCATGACATGCCACTAAACTAACCTTAGCCTTAGCTTAGCAAAACCTTGTATGTACAAACCTGCTAGCTAGCATACCATCCACATACAGTAATAGGATAATGTTGCAATCATCATCCACCTGGTAAGACAAACACAATGGTTACACTGACATTGACTAAAGCCCTGCTTTGTCATCCACCTGTCAAAACCTATACCACTGTCCTGCAGCTTCTTCAAGACCATATGACCTGGCCTTTCATCTCATGTATCCATTCTCTCTATTATTTAACTAAGGTGTCCATTCGTCTCAGTGCTTTTCATACTGGCTGGCAACCCTACCAAATCTCCCATTTGGTTCTGCATCTTATTCCTGCCATGCTCCCACTATTTCCTGGATCCTTTCTACTTTGCAGTGAGCAATAAGTATAAAGAAGAGGAACAATGAATTTGAAGCTTACTTACCACTTTCAGTCCTCCATATGGGCATTTAAGACTCCTTGACAGCTTGCTGTCTGCCCAAAATTTGTTACAGTGACCGACCTCGATCACCACACAGTCTGCATCTGACCGACATCAATTCCATGCACCTATCCTGACTACTGACCCCACTGACGTTGGTGTCGACCTGTTGCCGATGTCGGTCCTCTTGACTGACGTCAGTCTTACTGTCGCTGACATCAGTCCTTCTAATCAACGTCGGTCTTACCTTACCTGACACCACCGGCTCTGGTCTGCACATGACCGACATCGGCACCTGTCTGTTCGACACCGGTTCCCCCTGACCGACGCTGTTACTTGTGTTCTCCTGTGAGTGATGAATTTTTACCTGTGAGCTTTCTTTGAATCAAATCCCTGTCCAAACTGCTCTGCTCAAAGTTACTCAGCCTTCTCCACTGATCTCTATCTGCCATCTCCTCTAGAAACACCAAGGCTTTCCAGTTCTTAAATCTATCAAAGACATCTGACTTCCTGTTAAGAACATGCATCTCTTTTTGCTCATGTGACCAAGCCTACAAAGCCACGTCTCTGCAACAAAAGAAGAATCAGTAATATAAGTAGATAGATAAAGGATACCTACTTTCTTACCACCAGCTAATTCAAGTGCATCCACTGTGAGAGTTCTTGTGCATCTCTCATCACCCAACTTCCCTGAAGAAATTAGCCACAACTTCAAGACTGGGACAACACCCATGTGTTGGCCGCCTGCAATTTCAACTTCACTTCCCCTTTGCCAATAATCTGACAAGGCTCACCAACCCCTCTACTTGGGGCTGCATGGAAAGAGGCAATAGAATCTATAAACCAAGATTCTACTTTATCCAAGAAACATACCAGAGCATCCTGTGCAACAACACCTGCAACATCTGCTTCTTCAGTTCCTTCATGGTGATCTGCTACCAACCAACAATTTTTCTTTACCTGCTCTTTCTTTTCATAGGACCGTAATTGACCATTCGTGCTTTTCAATTCCTCCATTCTTAGCATACTTTCTTCTGCCATTGCTATACTCCCACTCAATCAGAAACCCCTGAGAGTGACCTGTAACCAAACACAAAACCTGCTCCCTACAACCTTAGCTCTGATACCACTTGATAGGACCTAGGTTCCCCAAAGCTCTGGCACAACTTGTCAGAATTAAGAGCACACATGATTACCATTGTATAAGCAACATAAGATGTGGAAATAACTAGAACTACAAGTAACTATCAATGAGAAATAACACAGAATATGAGAGGCAACACACAATTGTATTCAACTCAGTTAGAAGGAAATTACAACAAAGAGATCACACTCTTCTTCCACTTTGTAGGCATACCAGTAATCTTCCCTCAAGAGTAATCTTCTCTTAATATAGGTCACAACACACAACTAACACAAGCTATTGTTCACCTCATTGTACTGCCAGTACAACCAAGTACGAACTGGTACTCCAAGTAGATCTTACCATGATCTTGCTCCTTGATGTATTGCTGTCACCTTGAATCTTGCTCCCCCGCAGATATCCTTTTGACCCTCGCACACACACACCCCTGCAGACCAACCTGATCTTACTTATCACATGTAGATCTCCACCATGATCTTGCAACACCCTGTAGATCAAACCTGATCTTACATACATGAAGAATCCTACTTGATTCTACCATGGGAAGAATTCTCCTAGTTCTACACCTTACAATATAGCCCCATGGGTCTATTATATAGATCCCATGCATACACTAATTTAGACAAGCGGCTCAAGACTCAAATTAGTCTTTAACATGCAAACTCGTTCAACTAACTGACTGTTTGTCAACAACAGTTCTAGAACCGCACAGGCGATTGACGTCGGTCCCTATCTGCCTAGAGGTGACCGACGTCGGCCAACTCCTACCGATGTCGGTTGATTTATGTCAACCCCTGCCCGACGTTGGTTGTGGCTTGCCGACATCGGTGACTGTGACACTCAGCAACCCTCCATGTTTGCATCCGGGTGACGCTTTTAGCTCCACAACCTAACATTTTCCCCACCTTTTAATCTAGTAATGAAATTGCTAGTTTAAAGGAAAAGATAGGTGTACCTAGGTGTGTATAACACACCTTGCCTTTGCATGATCCCAACTCAAGTGTTTGGTTGGTAACTGACCTGTAACCAAGAACATGTTACAATATATATTTAATGCATATAATCTAAAATTGGAAGCATTTGAAATTACTGAAATTGAAAGAGAGCAAGGTTTAGGAATACACTTGTGTATCGATGCAACCACCTTGCCTTTTGGTAAAACCCAAGATATTGATTTTAAATTTAGAAACTAGCCATTATTTGGCATGAGACATGGCCAACCTAAATAGACAAAGGCATAGTGCACTACTATCAGCTTAGAGTGGACTTGTCTACGAGTAATAGACATGAATGTGTTTTTTTGGGAATAGTCTAAAAGTGTTTTTATATATCTTAAGTATTTGAAATTAAAGTTTTTGTATAGTTACAATGACCAAAACAGGGTCAAACCCACATATAGATGAATGGCATAAAGCAATGGAAAATAATAGTCATGTAATTGGGTGCAAGTCTTTTAGTTAGGAATATCTCAAACAATAACATTTTCAAGTACTTGTGATCAAATATATGTGTCTACAGATATATTGCTGTTTACCAATCTTGTATTTAATCAATTTATTCCTTTTCAAATCCTTGATTTTGAATTTCATTGATAGAGTACGAAAGTTATTTTTACATTCTTGCATAGATTGGTATTTATTCTATTGTATTAATTTCCATTGTGTACACTACTTTTCCTCATAGTAATCTTCTAGACAAACTCAATTGTATCAATTCTACAAAGGCACTCTAAGAGGGATATATGATGATTATATACCCATCCTCTGCATCTTCCTTAGTTTATTAAAGGTTAGCTTCTCACCATTGTTGGATTTGAGGTTCATCTTTCAGTAGAGCAAATGTTTTTTTCTTTGAACTTGAGAAAGTGGTTACGAACAAATATGACTAATTTTTTGATTCAATTTTAAAAGGCATCCACTTTTATTTTACCTTCAAACATCGAGATATCAAAACTTACTTATACGTTAAAGGGTGTGTAACCTTGGAAATACCACCCCTTTGGATTTATCAATATGTTTCTCAACATTTTTTGGATAATTTGCACAAATTTAGCATTATTTCAACCCTTTTCTTTGCCAGAGCCTCTTCAGCATTGATTTTACTAGGTCTAAGGAATTTGTTCCTCCTTCTATGCCCATCTATGATCACTTGTGTCTATTAATAAAATAGTCAATTTAATATCTTATTTCTAAGCCAAACTTATGATAACCTAACCTCATTCAATGGAACATGCATAATCTAACTCATTATGATAACACTAATCCATATCGAGCATTCAATTTAGGGGACAACACACTAATTGCTAGTGGTTAGTGTTTTATAATAAAGCCAAAGTCTTATCTACTGGATTGATATATATTTGTAAGAGTAATAAACAACACTTTATTGTAAATCTTAAGATAATTTATAAAATGATTTTTTTAGAAGATATATTAGTTGTCCACTTTGAATTACAATAGGGTAAACCATTGTCTTATAACTAAAGAAAAGTTCTAATAGGAGTGAATTACTTTAAAGTTAAAAACAAGACTAGCAGTATCTACTCAACATGTATAGGCATTCAAGTATGAGTTTTATTAAAGCTAAACAAAACTAATAATATCATTTGAACATGCATAAGTATGCAAATAGGAAAAGTCCTAAGACTAAGAGATCTACTTGAAAAATAATCTCTAATAATACCTAGTTGGGTTGGGCCATTTTTTCAGGGTCAATCTTTATGGGTATTCTCTATTTTTCTATTATAAAATATTTTTGAAATTATTGGCTTACCATAAATGCATTTGCATAGCTAACACTCAATGTCAAGGCTCTCTTTGCTCCGAAAAATGCACCAAATGCATTTTAAACTATAATTTATATTATGTTGAAGCTTTTTGAAAAATCACAAATTTTTGAAAATAAACCATTAATCTTATCTAGTTGTCTCGAGTCATTATCAGGATCATGGAGGCATTGCACATGATTATGCTCATTAGAGAGTGCCTATGACTAAGATGCCCATGCTTGGATTATTCTTGGAGGAGTATGGTGCTCCTAAAACCTCCCTTAACATCTAAAATATGGACAAATCTCTACAAATAAGGAAGAAGTTAGTGATGCATTTTTTATGGACTTTGACCTCAATGATTTGGAACACAAAATATGAAATGCCCACAATTATCATGTGGGGTGGAGGATTATGGTGCTCCTTCTAAAACCTCCGTTGACATCTAAAATCAAGACGAATCTCTATAAGTAAGGAAAGAGTTAGTGATACATTTTTTATGGGCTTTGACCTCAATGCTTTGGAACACAAAATATGAAATGTCCACAGTTTTCATGTGGGGCAGAGGAGTATGGTGCTCCTTCTAAAACCTCCCTTGCCATCTAAAATCAAGAAGAATCTTTACAAGTAATGAAGGAGTTAGTGATACATTTTTTGTGGACTTTGACGTCAATGCTTTGTAACACAAATTATGAAATGTCCACAATTGTCATGTGGGGTGGAGGAGTATGGTGCTCCTTCTAAAACCTCCCTTGACATCTGAAATCAAGATGAATCTCTACAAGTAAGGAAGGAGTTAGCGAAGCATTTTTTATGGATTTTGACCTCAGTGCTTTGGAACAAAAATATGAAATGTCCACAATTGTCATGTGGGGTGGAGGAGTATGGCGCTCCTCCTAAAACCCCCTTGACATCTAAAATCAAGACAAATCTCTAAAAGTAAGGAAGGAGTTAGTGATGCATATTTTATGGACTTTGACCTCAATGCTTTGGAACACAAAATATGAAATGCCCACAATTGTCATGTGGGGTGGAGGAGTATGATGCTCCTTGACATCTAAAATCAAGACAAATCTCTACAAGTAAGGAAGAGTTAGTGATGTATTTTTTATGGACTTTGACCTCAATGCTTTGGAACATAAAATATGAAATGTCCACAATTGTCATGTGGGGTAGAGGAGTATGGTGCTCCTTCTAAAACCTCCTTTGCCATCTAAAATCAAGACGAATCTCTACAAGGAAGGAGTTAGTGATGCATTTTTTCTATGGACTTTGACCTCAATGCTTTGGAACATAAAATATGAAATGCCCACAATTGTCATGTGGGGTGGAGGAGTATGGTGCTCCTTCTAAAACCTCCTTTGACATCTAAAATCAAGACGAATCTCTACAAATAAGGAAGGAGTTAGTGGTGCATTTTTTATGGACTTTGACCTCAATGCTTTGGAACACAAAATATGCAATGCCCACAATTATCATGTGGGGCGAAACCACATAGGTTGGGATTGAGGGGGTTGGGTTACCATGGTGTAAATCTATGGAGAGGAATATCCTTTCGTTGGCATGTCTTCATCAATATCTGCAATGACTATGTTTAGAGGATGACAAAGTTAAATATAAATAATTCTAACATCCTCTCAACTTGGCATGCCAATATGGAATGCTAATCTGTACGTCCATAGTACAATGTGCTAAAGTATATTGTTAAATACGATGGAATGTTAATCTGCACTCTCATTATACAATGTGCTAAGGTATATTGTTAAATATGATGAAATGCTAATCTGTACTCTCATAATACAATGTGCTAAGGTATTTTGTTAAATATGCATCAAAGGAAAAGAGAAGAGCCTCCATTGGTTGCAGATGAAAAATTCTTAAGACAATCACTATTGAGAACTAGGAACGCATGAAAATTTCATAACATGCATGGCATGTTAACCGAGAATGTAAAAAAATTGAGCCTATTGACAACGAAGAACAAAGTGGTGATAGAATGTGTAATCAAGGACTCTCATAAACAAAAGAATGGCAGCACTTATCTCAACTTCAATCTAATACCAAAATAGAATTTAATGATTATGAAAAAAACGGTGTCGAATGCTTCGCCGTTGTTTATAGCAGTCGACCGAAAACTGATGTCAAAAGGGCATGCCAGCAATTTGAGAAAGAAATCGGTGACGCCCAAAAGAAGATGCAGATTTAAGGATCTATTGTGAAGTGACTTAATAGTCGCTCTACAAATTAACAATCCATTCAGTAAATTTAATTTTGTTTCTAAAACATCCATTATCAGTCGAATCAATTTCAAAAGCTAGATTTAGATCAGAGCAGGTAGTTCCTACTCCATTTATTTTCCACATTGACAGAATTTAGATCAGAGAACGCTATACACTATTTCTTTCTGCTTTCATGAAATCTATAATCAATTAGAAACTAATTCCGTTATAGTAGATTTCAAATAATTAAAATTCAGATCAAATACATAGTAGACTAAACTTTTCCTTTTTTCCCAAAAGATCAAGAAATCAAAAATATCTGAGAATTCAAATTAAATTTAGATGTTAACGCCATCATACACATGAGTGAACTTGATCAAAGATGGAAATAATATTACTGCTCGTCAGATAATTTAAAATGAGAAATAGATAGAGTGAATTTCATTTGCCTTTCTTGACCTGATATATAAAATAGAATTAACTAACCCATAAAGCCTCAAACAGATTCATATGAATCACTCACTGTGTTCTTTTGACCTAAGCTGGCATACATCAATCTTGTAAGAAGAATAAAAAAAAAGTATCCTCAGTAAAAACACCATGTGTCATGTGTCAGTGTGAATGGGGAGTACCCTCATGAATTATTGAGAGCATGTTCTTGATGTAACTGGTGAGGCGAGGGTGCACTATCACCACGTCTTTCATTAAATCATTCTGCGAAACATATTTACAACCAATCGCAACAGGGACACTCAGGAAGTTTAATTCTGGCGAACGTGACCGCCTATGCCAGGTGTGACACTTCAGCATGCCGGGCTCTGGCAGAGGCGTCCCTCTCATGGTATACGGTGTATGTCTCGCATTATTCAGGGCCACCAACTCTACTGCCTGCACCTTTGCAATATAATTCCCATCGGAGTAATATTTTTCTTCTTCTTCTTGTCTTTCTGGAGGATTAATGGCGGAACAACTAGAACAGAGCGGTTGATGATGATGAGGCTTTATGTCACTTTCTGTGAGGAAGGCATAATAGGTCTGGCCTAAACCGCGGATGGCAAAGGTTCGATTCTGGGTGCCATCGTTTAACACAAGAAAGATTTCTCCCCGTTGAATGAAGACATGTGAATGAAGAAGGTCCATCAACAGCCACACAGGAAGCCACGCCTCAAGCAGGCCTTGTTCGCCAATGTCCACCACTAATCTTGACCTGCTTTCCTCCGTGGGAATCACCTCTTCGAGAGTGGGACGTTGTAAATGCAGAAGAAGAAACGCAGCAGATGTAAGGACTGCAACAAGAAACATATTCACTTTCAATGCTCTCCGAATCGGCCACGCCATTATGCAGGAAGCAACTGAAACCAGTTCTTCTACGGCGTCTTTATAACCCGAAAAGAATCAGAAATTAGGGTTAAAACAGTGGATGATATATAAGACAAGACAAGAATTAGTAATAAAGAAATGAGGCTTATAACATACCTAAGCTGGTCTCTAAAGAAACGAAGCAGAGAGATGAATTGGAGAGACCAGTTCAGGTCTCCAAAGAAACAAAGCAGAGCGAAACAACGGCACCCCTAGAGAAGAGAGAGAAATGAAATGGACACTTCACCTCTTTCTTTGTTCTTCTATTGTAATGGTAGGTGGCTTATATAACAATTCAGTTAGGATTGTTGAAGTAGTGAATAAAGCAACGTTCATTTTTAAAATAACGCAAAGGACAACAAATTAAGTTTATTGTTAATGGAAAACTGCCATGAAATAATCTCAATGCTAAAGATAAGATAGTGAAATTCTTAGTTTTCCAAAGGATAGAAGTTCTGAAAATTTTCCAAAAAAAGTAATGCAGGTTGGCCATTAAGCATAGTCTCTAAATATAGCCATCCTTCAAGTGATGGGTTATGGATAGAAAAGCAAAAAAGGTTATGGATTCAGTGCCAAGCTACCCAAGGTTGAAGGAAAGTTCAGAACAAGTGTTTTAAAGTCTTCAACCTACTATAAACAGGGCATTTCAGATGAAAAATATCAATATAGTGCAGTCTCTCTCCCAACAAAAGCCCTTGATAAAATAAGCACCACAAAAAATGTGCAAGCTTGATCTCAAGCTTACCTTCTCAAATCCCACCAAGATGTGAAGTGTTTAGTCTCCATTAGTTATTTAAATTGCAAAGAGCCAAAGAAAATGGACTGATAATTTTATATAAAGGCTTGGAGACTAATTTAAAAAATGGCGTGTCACAATTCTAACACCAATCTTTCCACTGTGCCACAGAGAACTAAAATCCTAGTTTGTGCATTATTACATTAAGAATAAGCTCCTAGTTATGTAAAAATTATAGTATATAAAAGGCAAGCTACTTATACATTATCTAAAGAATGAGCCATGGAGTCAAGTCTCAAGAAGTGATAAACACAATATAATTCCTTTTTCTAAAAAGGAAAAGGGCTTTAATACTAAGAGTTTTCACAAGTAGAAGGCTATTGTTGGTAGAAGTGATAGACCACTAGGTTTTATGATCATCGATAGGAAATCTTGATCAAAAATTTTCACTAGCACATTTGAGGAATGGCTTGACTAACTCATTTTTTTTTCAAATGTTTTGAGCAACAAAAGACCCCTCAATCTTGGCTAGGGCAGAGGTCATGACAATTTTTTTGAGGCTAATGTTTTTCCATAAGGTGAACCTACAAAAATAAAGTGCCAAATCAGAAAATTTCATGTCTTAGAGCCTTTAATGGTGTGAAAAATCCATTTAGCATAGAGGAAAATGCTTTGCCTATGAACATCAATTATACCTATGCCTCCTTTCTATGGTAGGAAACAAAAAAATTCCCATGAAACCTTATGAAAGCCTCAAATCTTCTTGGAATTATCACATAAAAAGTATTTGAGCAACATGGGAAGTTTGTCATAGGACACTTTTAAAGGTGTCCCAAAAAAGGAGTAATCTACATTTTTAGTCACAAGAATCTTGTTTCAACTATGGAATTTACCTACTGAGGACAAGGGTTTGGTAATCCATAAAGAAATTTTATTTTTTCTCTCCTCAAAAAATATTACCATAACATATAAGGGAATCTTTCAAAGGCAAAAGGGACTCCCAATAATTTGAATATCTTTCCTTCATTAATCTATTTCCACTGAAAATTATTCATCCTTTCAGGAATCACATCATACTCTAGTGATAATATTGAGTTTTGGACCATTATAAAATCGATCTAAAGGCTTTGTAAAAGGTATCAATGAAAGCCAAAGCTTCTTAAAAAAATATTTATTCTCAACAAGAGTGAGAAATGATTTGTCAGTGAAATGACCATTAAGAAGAAGACTCCAATTTAAGAGATCAATACCCCACATGAGACATTTTTTGACATTGCAAGACATAAGATAGGTAAAAAAATTAAACCAAAACATAGAGTGCAAGAGCTAATGGGAAACCTTGTCTGATTGAGTGGAAAATATAAAATCTCTCATATTTGTGGGCATTAACAATTAAACATGTCATCACATAATAAAATAGGGTTTGTATAGTAGAGAGAAAAAAATATAGAAACCCTAAAGTTTTCAATATGGCAAGAATAAAAGGCCATTTCATACAATCATATGATTTTTAAAAGTATAGTTTTAGAAAAAAAATCCACTAATGGAAAGTGAAAGCCCATTCCATCACTTCCCACACAATAATTATGTTGTCAATGATCTATTTTTTTTTATGAAACTCATTTTCTCTAGTCTAACAAGTGCAAGGAGGATGTGTCGCAGGAAGAACACTAAATCTTCATCGAGAATCTTGTAAGAAACATTTATTAAAGTAGTAGATCTGCAAATGGTAATGAGCTTGGGTTCCCCAACATCATGGACAAATTTTATATGATTGATAAGTTTCCCCAATGATTTTGTTCATCCTTTGGAAAATCTCAATAATTAACATTGCCAAGTACTTGTGCCCAAGTTTATGTGTCTACAAATATATTGATCTACCAATCTCATATTTAATACTTTATTCCTTTTAGAATGATTGATTTTGAATTCCATTGATAGAGCAAAGAAGTTATTTTTACATTCTTTCTAAGATTGGTATTTATTTTATTGTATTGATTTCCAATTTGTGCACTTTTACTCATATTAATCTTCTGGGCAAACTCATTAGTATCATATCAACAAAGGCACTTTAAGAGGGATATATGATGATTTTATAGTCATCATCTATAATTTCCTTAGTTTATTTAAGGTGATCCTCTCACCATTGTTGGATTTGGGGTTCATATTTCAACATAGCAAATGTATTTTTCTTTGAATTTGAGAAAGTGGTAACAAATAAAATATGATTCTAATTTTATGATTCAGTTTTAAAGGGCATCCAATTTTATTTTACCTTCAAACATTAGGATATCAAAACTTAATTACACCTTAAAGGGTGTAGAACCTTCGAAATGCTGCGCTTTTGGATCTATCGGCATGCTTCTCTACCATTTTTTGGATAATTTGTGAAAATTTAGCATTATTTCAACCCTTTTATTTACCAGAGCCTCTTCAACATTTATTTTACTAGGTCTAAGGATTTTTTTTCTCCTTCTATGTCCATTTGTGATCACTTATGTCTATTAAGAAGATAGTTAAATTAATCTCTTCTCTAAGCCAAACTTATGATAACTAGACCTTGTTCGATAGAACATGCATAATATAAATTACTATGATACCACTAATCCATGTTGAGGATTCAATTCAAGGGATAACACACCAATTGCTAGGGATTAGTGTTTTATAATAAATCCAAACTTTTCTTTACTGGATTGACATAGATTTGTAAGAGTAATAAACAAGGCTATATTGTAAATCTTAAGAGAATTCCTAAAATGAAATAATTTTTTTTTAGAAAATATATTATTTATCCTCTTTGAATTAAAATTGGGTAAACCGTTGTCTTATATCTAAATAAAAGTTCTAATAAGAGTACATTACTTTAAAGTTAAAAACACGGTTAATAACATCCATTCAATATGTATCAATATTCAAAATTGAGTTTTATTAAAGCTAAATAAAACTAATAATATTATTTGAACATGTATAAGTATATAAATAGGAAAATTCCTTAGACTAAGAGATCTACTAGAAAAAGAATTGCTAATAATATTCAATTGGATTGGGCCACCTTTTCAAGGTCAACCTTTCTAGGTATTCTCCATTTTTCTATTATAAATTCTTTTTAAACTTCTTGGTTTACCAAAAATGAATTCATATAGCTAACACTCAATGTCGAGGCTCTCTTGGCTCTAAAAAATACATCGAAGACATTTTAAACTACAATTTATGTTATGCTGATTTTTTTTTAAAATCATAAAATTTTGAAAATAAACCACCACTCTTATCTAGTTGTTTCATGTAATTATCAAGATCATGGAGGCATGTCATATAATTATACTCATTAGAGAGTTCATATGAATAAGAGGTCCATGCTTGGATGATTCTTGGAGGAGGATGGTGCTCCTTCTAAAACCTTGGCATCCATCGAAAAAGTAGCGGAAAAAAATGTAGCGGTTAAAAAAGTAGCATAAAAAATGTATTGAGGATAAAATGTATCAAGGAAAAAATGTAGTGAAGTTAAAACATTGTAGTAACAAAACATAGTAAAGGATGCACTCACACAAAAGATGACATAACTTTCAACTAAAGGTCCAAACTCATGAAATCATATTTTTCTCTATTGTTTTGCTTGTAAATTTGGTGCATTACTTTTCCACCATGGAATGTTAACTAATATCACCAAAATGAACTAGACAACAAATAAACAATGTGATAATCACTAAAATGTCCCAATTATGCTCTTCACGATATTTTTGCAACATTACCAATATTGCTACATTTTTTTCTCATTATGTTTTGTCCTCACGATGTTTTTATCATACTACATTTTTGTCATATTATATTTTTAGTGCTACATTTTTATCTTCTACATTATCACATAGAGCCAAAACCTCCCTTGACATCTAAAGCAAGATGAATCTCTATAAGTAAAGAAGGAGCTAGTGATGCATTTTTTATCGACTTTAACCTCAATGCTTTGAAACATAAAACATGAAATGTCCATAATTGTCATGTGAGGAAACACCACATAGGTTGGGATTGAGGGGGTTAGGTTACCATGGTGTACATCCATAGAGAGGAATATCTTGTTATTGGCATGTCTTCATCAATATATACAAATACTATGTTTAGAGGATGACAAGGTTAAATATGCATAATTCTAACATCCTCTCAGCTAGACATGCCAATATGGAACACCAATATGTAGTCTCATAGTACAATGTGCTAAGGTATATTGTTAAATATGAATCAAAGTAAAATAAAAGAGCCTCTATTGGTTGCATATGAAAAATTATTAAAGACAATCACTATTGAGTTCTAGGAACACATGAAAATTTCATAACATGCATGGCATGTTAACTGAGAATGTAAAGAAAATGAGCCTATTGACAACAAATAATAAAGTGGTGATAGAATGTGTAATCAAGGACTCTCATAAATAAAAGAATGGCAACACTTATCTCAACTTTAATCTAATACCAAAATAGAATTTAATGGTAGAACTAATGTGAAGTGACTTAATAGTCACTCTACAAATTTACAATCCATTCACAATTAATTTCAGTAAACTTAATTTTGTTTCTAAAACATCCATTATCAATCAAGAATCAATTTCAAAAGCTAGATTTAGATCAGAGCAGGTAGTTCCTACTACATTTATTTTCCATATTGACATAATTTAGATCAGAGGATGTTGTATGCTATTTCTTTCTACTTTCATGAAATCATTAATCATTTATAAACTAATTCCATTAGTAGATTTAAAATGATTAAAATTCATATCAAATACACAGTAGACTAATCTTTTCCTTTTTTCCCAAAAGATCAAGAAATCAAAAATATAGGAGAATTTAAATTAAATTTAGGTGTTATCACCATCATACCAATGACTAAACTTGATTAGAGATAGAAATAATATTACTATTCATTAGATAATGATGGGAAGATCATTTAAAATGAGAAATAGATACAGTGAATTTCATTTACCTTTCTTGACCTGATATATAAAATAGAATTAAATAATCCATAAATCCCCAAATAGATTCATATGAATCACTCACTATTTTATTTTGACCTAAGTTGGCATACATCAATCTTAAAATAAGAATAAAAAGAAGTATCCCCAATAAAAACACCATGTGTCAGTGTGAATGGGGAGTATCCTCAAAATATTGAGTGCATGTTCTTGATGTAACTGGTAAGGTGAGGGTGCACTATCACCATGTCTTTCATTAATTCATTCTACAGAACATATTTACAACCAATCACAATAAGAACCACCAAGAAGTTTAATTCTGGAAAATGTGTCTACCTACGTCAGGTGTGACACATCAACATGCTAAGCTTGTTAAAATATTAGTTTATTCTTTTTCTACCTACCTCCCTAGCTTTCCACTCAATAGATACAACCACAAAATGAATTAATTTTAGTAGTTTGAATTTTGAAATTTACCATCTATTTGAAAGTTTTGGGGGGAATAACGATGGTAGGTGGAAGAACAATAATAGTCTACAGAAAAAATAGAGTAGTTGGCAGAAAGCATAAGCGGTGCAACAACAGTAAGAGGGTCTAGCAGAATAGAAGTTAGTGACACAACAACAAAATGTGTGTAACAGGAAAAAATATAGATCTAGCAATAGATTATAACAGACAGAGAATATAAAGAAGGATCAAAGTAGGCAAATCAAAAGGAATGTTTGCTGAAAATAGTCAGAAGAGAATAAGGACAAAATATGAGTTTGTAAGAGTCATTTTATAAAAAACTATAGCTAGATAGAATAAAAAATAGTTTATTCATTTGTAACATAGTATTTGAATTAATTTAATATATGATTTTTTTTGTTATTTTCATCCATACTCTGCCCACCCTATTTTATTATTTTTAGCATGTGTTTTAGTGGATTTCTAGCACTGTAGTTACAACTCCAGACTATCTCTATAGTCTCAATTTTATTTTTTATGTTGAGTTGTGGAGCTAAAAGCTTCAACTCTTTGCAAACAGAAGGAACAGAAGGTTGCTGAGATCCAGGAGCACCGGCATCGGCAGAAGGACCGACGTCAGTCGTGACCAGTGCAGAAGGCCACCGGTGACGGCAGAGAGTCGGCTGGCGTCGACAGAACCAAGCAAGCAGGGACCGGCGTCGGTCGCCTGTGTGTTCCAGAACTGTTCGTTGCACGGACAATTAGTTAAGTGAACGAAGTGTTTGCATGTAAAGGCCAGTTAGAGTCTTGAGCTGCGAGGATAATTGTATAAATTAAGAGTCTAAGTTATTGTTTAACTCTGGGATCTATTTATAGACCCATTGGCATGTATTGTATAAGTATGAGTTGATAAGGAAGGCAAGGAAGTTCCTTCTAAGTGTAAGATCATTGAGTTGCAGGTTGTTGCAAGCTCATAGGAGATCTACATGTGTGAGTATGGTCTATTGAATTGCAGGTTGCAGGTTCATGGGAGATCAACTTGAAGTACTATAGAGTGCTTGGTAAATTGGCAGGGTTATTACTAACTAGTTGGAGAGGTGAACACCAATTCTGTTTGTGAGTTGGTTGTTGGGACCATTTTTTTTGGTAGGAGAGCGTTGTAGAAGAATTACTGTACACTTGAGGTGTGGGAAGCCTCTGTAAGGTGGAAGAGTGTGGCGGCTCTTTATTGTATTCTTTTTGTAAAGTGTTAATACAAGATAGTGTATTGTCTCTCATATTCTGTGCTATTGGTGAATTCTAGTTACTTGTATTTCTGGTTATTTCCACAATTATAATTGCTTATATTTGGTAATCATATTGTGCTCTATCTGAGGAGCAAGATCCTAACAAGAGGGATCAGGACAAAGTGTGTTTGTTCTTGTGATCCCCCCATCAATTGGTATCAGAGCTTTTGGTTGGGATACTAACAGATTAGATTAGATCTGGTTAGTGTGTTTTGATTACAGGTTACTCACAGGGTTTCTGTTTGAGTGGGAGTTGAGCAATGGCAGAAGATAGTAAGCTACGAATGGAAAATTTTAATGGCAAGAACTACCAACTGTGGAGGATGTAGATTGAGGATTATCTGTATCAGAAAGATTTGTACTTACCGTTGGGTGGGGTTAATTGCAAACCCTCGGATATGAAAGATGAAGAATGGGAGATTCTTGATCAGAAGGCTCTGGGATCTATTAGATTGAGCCTTGCATCATCTGTGATTTCCAGCTTATCACAGTGTAAGACAACGGTAGAGTTGATGGAATCTTTGGCAAATTTATATGAAAAACCCTTAGCTTCTAATAAGGTATTTCTTATGAAGCGTTTATTTAATTTGCAAATGTTGGAAGGTGGATCTGTTCATAGCCATCTTAGTGATCTCCATGGTTTGGTAAACCAGTTAAGTTCAGTCAATATTGTATTTGATGATGAAATTAGAGCTCTCTTAATCTTGTGTTCATTACCTGAAAGTTGGGAAGGTTTGGCAATGGCAGTTTCTAATACTGTGTCTCCTTCAAAAGTCTTAAAAGTGGATGATGTTGTGAGTGTGATCTTGAATGAAGAGATACACAGGAAAAGCACAGGTGAGTCATCAGGGAATGCTTTGAGTGTTGAAGGCAGAGGAAGGCAAAGAGAGAAGATAGAGCGTGGGAGATCAAGGTCCAAGATAGGCAGGAGATCCAAGTCTAGGTATGGCAGAATAACCTGCTGGAAGTGTGGAAAGCAAAGGCACTTAAAGAGAGATTGCAGATCAGGTGAAGATCAGCATGAAGGACATGAAGAAGAAGTAGATGTTGTAGATTACACTACACGGGATGCTCTGGTATGTTCTTTGGATAAAGTAGAATCTTGGGTTTTAGATTTTGGTGCCTCTTTTCATGCATCTCCACATAGGGAATTTTTTCATGAGTATGTCCAGGGAGACTTTGGAGAAATTTATATAGGGGATGGTAAGCCTTGTCAAATTGTTGGCAAAGGGAAAGTGAAGCTGAAACTATAGACATGTAACACATGGGTGTTAAAAGAGGTCATGCATGTCCCAGTTCTGGAGCAGAATTTGATTTCTGTTAGAAGTTTGGGTGATGAGGGTTGCACAGTAACTCTCACAGCGGACTCTTGGAAGGTTACCAAGGGTACACTTGTATCTAGAGGTAAGAAAGTAGGTAAGCTTTATCTATCTACTTGTATTACTGACTCTCTTTCTGGGTTATCTACTTTAGCTGTAGATTCAGAGATGTGGCTTGATAGGCTTGGTCACATAGATAAGAAGGAGATGCTTGTTCTTGAGTCAAAGGATATGCTTTCGGATTTGGAAGGTATGGATCGTGATTTCTGTATGCAGAAGAAGAAGGTGACGTTTCTTGAGGAATCCGATGTTAGTGACAAGAACAGGAAAGCCTTGGTTCTCAAGGAGAAGGTGATGGACAGAGTTCAGCACAAGATGCAGAAGAATTCTGAGCAGAGCAAGGGTGTTTTGGACAAGGATTTGATCCAAAAAGAGCTCGCGAGAAAAAGTTAGGTCTCACTAGAAAAACACAGAGATCGACGTCGGTAGGAAAACTGGCATTAGCGTCCAAACAGGGACCGACATCGGCTATGTGAAGACCAACGTCGGTGACTCAGGGCAGATAACTATTGGCGTCAGCCAGGGGAAAATGACGTTGGCAAAGGGGCAGTCACAGGGAACTGACATCGGTTAGGTGCAGACTGAGATGTGACCGGCATCGGTTACTGAGACAAATTTTGGGTGGACAACAAGCTGTCATGGAGTCTCAAGCACCCATATGGAGGACTGAAGGTGTAAGTAAGTTCTTAAATTCGTCATTTCCCTTCTTTACACTACTTGTTGCTCACTTATGGCATAAGACCAGGGAGTTATTAAAGAAGCAGAATAGGTAGATCCAGGAAACAGTGGGAGCTTGGCATGGATGACGATGTGATTCCTTGGAGGAGAACCAAACAGGTGTTTTGGGTAGAGTGGCCAGCTGGAAGTAAGCACTGAGAGACGAATGGATGTTCAAGATGAAGAAGAGCAGAAATGGATACGTGAGACGGAAGATCAGGGTATATGGTCTTGTATAAGCTGCAGGGCAATGGAGGTTTGATCATTGTGTTTCTCTTTACCAGGTTGGATAATATTAGCTACATTATCCTATTACTGTATGATGTGCTTGTTGTAGGGTTACATATACAGGGTATTGCTGAACTAAAGGTAAAGCTAGTTCAGAGGGATGTCATGGAGAATCTGGGAGCATCAAGATTCTTTGGCATGAGTGTGTTCTAGAGACATGAAAGGTCATATGTTGACTTTGTTTCAGGATGATTGTGTGAGACTGGTTAGCACGCTGATGGTTGGATAGTTCACAGAATAGGTGTCTTGATTCACATAATGAGGTTAAGTGCATGGTATGTACTAAACCTAAGTTTTCCCAAGCAGTGGGAGTTGTCACAAGTTGGAGCCAATCCAAGAGAGAACCATTAGAGGGCAGTTCAGTGGATTCTTATAGGGACTAGCAGTAGGTGCACATGCTATGCAGGTTCAGGTTATTTTTTACATGGTTGTAGATGTGGATGCGGTAGGTGATTTGGGTGATAGGTTTTGCACCATGGGATTTGTGGTGGTTGGTATTCAAGAGTGATCTTGAGGAGGGATATAAAGCCAAGGGAACAAACTAGACGGAGTACAGGTACAGGTTGTAGCTGTTTATCTCCAAGTGGGAGATTATTGAGTTGTGGAGCTAAAAGCTTCAATTCTTTGCAAACAA
Source organism: Torreya grandis (assembly GCA_037957365.1). Classification (NCBI taxonomy): domain Eukaryota; kingdom Viridiplantae; phylum Streptophyta; class Pinopsida; order Cupressales; family Taxaceae; genus Torreya; species Torreya grandis. Next base: position 95,991 of record JARHVA010005108.1, on the reverse strand, counting down.
AAGGAACAGAAGGTTGCTGAGATCCAGGAGCATCGGTGTCGGTAGAAGGACCAACGTCAGTCGTGACCAGTGCAGAAGGCCACCGACGATGGCAGAGAGTTGGCCGGCATCGGCAGAACCAGGCAAGCAGGGACCGATGTCGATCGCCTGTGTGTTCCAGAACTGTTCGTTGTATGGACAGTTAGTTAAGTGAACGAAGTGTTTGCATGTAAAGGCCAGTTAGAGTCTTGAGCTGCAAGGATAATTGTCTAAATTAAGAGTCTAAGTTATTGTTTAACTCTGGGATCTATTTATAGACCCATTGGCATGTATTGTATAAGTATGAGTTGATAAGGAAGGCAAGGAAGTTCCTTCTAAGTGTAAGATCATTGAGTTGCAGGTTATTGCAAGCTCATAGGAGATCTACATGTGTGAGTATGGTCTATTGAATTGCAGGTTGCAGGTTCATGGGAGATCAACTTGAAGTACTATAGAGTGCTTTGTGAACTGGTAGGGTTATTACTGACTAGTTGGAGAGGTGAACACCAATTCTATTTGTGAGTTGGTTGTTGGGACCAATTTTTTTGGTAGGAGAGTGTTGTAGAAGAATTACTGTACACTTGAGGTGTGGGAAGCCTCTGTAAGGTGGAAGAGTGTGGCGGCTCTTTATTGTATTCTTTTTGTAAAGTGTTAATACAAGATAGTGTATTGTCTCTCATATTCTGTGCTATTGGTGAATTCTAGTTACTTGTATTTCTGGTTATTTCTGCATTTATAATTGCTTATATTTGGTAATCATATTTTACTCTATCTGAGGAGCAAGATCCTAACAAGAGAGATCAGGACAAAGTGTGTTTGTTCTTGTGATCCCCCCATCAATTGGTATCAGAGCTTTTGGTTGGGATACTAACAGATTAGATTAGATCTGGTTAGTGTGTTTTGATTACAGGTTACTCACAGGGTTTCTGTTTGAGTGGGAGTTGAGCAATGGCAGAAGACAGTAAGCTACGAATGGAAAAGTTTAATGGCAAGAACTACCAACTATGGAGGATGCAGATTGAGGATTGTTAGAATTAAGAGCACACATGATTACCATTGTATAAGCAACTTACATGCAGAAATAACTAGAAGAAAAAATAACTATCAATGAGAAAACACACAGAACATGAGAGGCAACACACAATTGTATTCAACTCATTACAAAGGAAATTACAATAAAGAGATCACACTCTTCTTCCACCTCTGTGAGGCTTCCTCCTCAAGGGCTCCAAGTAATCTTCCCACTTGAGTAATATTCTCTCATAGGTCACAACAATCAGCTAACACAAGCTATTGTTCACCTCATTGTACACCTGTACAATCGAGTACGAACCAGTACTCCAAGTAGATCTCACCATGATCCTGCTCCTAATGTATTGCTATCACCTTGATCTTGCTCCCCCGCCGATCCTATTTTGACCCTTGCACACACACATCCCTGTAGACCAACCTGATCTTACTTATCCCATGTAGATCTCCACCATGATCCTGCAACACCCTGCATATCAAACTTGATCTTACATAAATGGGGAATCCTACTTGATTCCACCATGGGAAGAACTCTCCAAGTTCCACACTTGGGTTCTGCAAATTCTCCACTTAACAATACAGCCCATGAGTCTATTATATAGATCTCATGCATACAATAATTCTTCCCATCATGCAAACTGCACGTTCACTTAACTGACTATTCGTCAACAGTAGTTTTGGAACCGCCACAAGTGACCGACGTCGGTCCCTGTCTGACTGGAGGCGACCGACGCCGGCCGATCCCTACCGATGTTGGTTTCTTTCGCATTGTCCCCTGACCGACATCGGTTGTGTCCTGCCAATGCTAGCGATTGTCATGCTCAAAAACCTCCCATTTACATTAAGGTGAAGCTTTTAGCTCCACACCTTAACAATCTCCCACTTGGAGATAAATAGCTGCACCTGTACCTAAACTAGTACTCTGTCTAATCTGCATCCTGGCTTGTATTCCTCTTCAAGTTCCCACTTGAAGACAACCCACCACACTCCTTGTGGTGTTAATCCTGTGCCTAACTTTCTTCATTCTCAGCTTACCTTCTTCTGCCATTGCTATACTCCCACTCAAATAGCAACCCCTTTGAGTAACCTGTAATCAACAACACTTAACAGATCTGGGCCATTTGTTAGTCAAACTCACTCTGAGAACATCCAACCTCTCTTTGATACCATTTGATAGGACCTAAGTTCCCCAAAGCTCTGACACAACTTGTCAGAATTAAGAGCACACATGATTACCATTGTATAAGCAACTTACATGCGGAAATAACCAGAAGAACAAATAACTATCAATGAGAAAACACACAGAACATGAGAGGCAACACACAATTGTATTCAACTCATTACAAAGGAAATTACAATAAAGAGATCACACTCTTCTTCCACCTCTGTGAGGCTTCCTCCTCAAGGGCTCCAAGTAATCTTCCCACCTAAGTAATCTTCTCTCATAGGTCACAACAATCAGCTAACACAAGCTATTGTTCACCTCATTGTACACCTGTACAATCGAGTACGAACTGGTACTCCAAGTAGATCTCACCATGATCCTGCTCCTGATGTATTGCTATCACCTTGATCTTGCTCCCCCGCCGATCCTATTCTGACCCTTGCATACACACATCCCTATAGACCAACCTGATCTTACTTATCCCATGTAGATCTCCACCATGATCCTGCAACACCCTGCATATCAAACTTGATCTTACATACATGGGGAATCCTACTTGATTCCACCATGGGAAGAACTCTCCAAGTTCCACACTTGGGTTCTGCAAATTCTCCACTTAACAATACAGCCCATGAGTCTATTATATAGATCTCATGCATACAATAATTAGACTTGCGGCTCAAGACTTCGAACTCGTCTTCATCATGCAAACTACGCATTCACTTAATTGACTATTCGTCAACAGTAGTTCTGGAACTGCCACAGGCGACCGATGTCGGTCCCTATTTGACTGGAGGCGACCGACGCCGGCCAATCCCTGCCGATGTTGGTTTCCTTCGCACTATCCCCTGACTGACGTCGGTTGTGTCCTACTGATGCCAACGACTGTCATGCTCAGAAACCTCCCATTTACATTAAGGTGAAGCTTTTAGCTCCACACCCTAACAATCTCCCACTTGAAGATAAATAGCTGCACCTGTACCTAAACCAGTACTCTGTCTAATCTGCATCCTGGCTTGTATTCCTAATTTTATAAAAAATTGTAGCTATATAGAATAAAAAATAGTTTATTCATTTGTAACATAGTATTTGAATTAATTTAATATATGATTTTTTTTGTTATTTTCATCCATACTCTGCCACCCCTATTTTATTATTTTTAGCATGTGTTTTAGTGCATTTCTAGCACTGTAGTTACAACTCTAGACTATCTCCATAGTCTCAATTTTATTTTTTATTCTATGTTATTTGCTTGCTATCCACCTAGGCCTATACATAATGTATTTTCTACCAGTAACTGGTATTAGAGCCCTTAGGTTGTAATCCTATTTAGACATGGCATAATCCCCCTACATTTTATAAAAAGAACTACAATGTGTGGATCATCAAAATGAAGACCATATTCAACTCTCAAGAGCTATGAGAGTTGGTTAAAGGTAGATATAATGAGATTGTAGACCTAACGGCCTTCAATGCATTAAATTAAACATAAACGAATGTGTTGAAAGAGAATAGGAGAAAGGATGCCAAGGCATTCAACTACATATAAATGGCATTAACTATTTTAATATTTCCTAGGATAGAAACAACTATTCTTTCCAAAAAAACATGGGACATTTTGTAAAATGCCTATCAATGGAGTGACAAGGTGAAGCTTGTTAAGCTAAAGTTATTAATAAGGGACTTTGAGACCCTAAAAATGAAGGAGAATGAGTCTATCAATGACTTCTTCACAAGAATAATGAATATTGTTAATCAAATGAAGACATGTGGTGATATCCTTGAAGATCATAAGATCATAGAGAGGGTGTTGAGGATCCTTCCAATCACATTTAAACCTATAGTCATTGATATTGAAGAATCAAATGATTTGAGGCAAATGATAGTAGATGAGCTAATGGGTTCCTTGCAAACCTATAAATCAAGGATGAATAGGTCAACCACCTCCTCCCATGATCAAGCATTCAAGACCAATGTGAATGTGAAAGGAAAGGAGAGATGATCAAATAATAGAGGAAGAGAAAGAACTTGCAGTAGTTTAAGAAGGTGAAAGGCATAGGCATCAAGAGTCACATGAAAGAGGAAGAGAAAGGAGAAGCAACACTTCTAGAGGAGGATCTACATAAAGGTATGATAAGTCTAATATCCAATGTTATTAGTGAAAGAGGTATGGACACTATGTTAGTGAATGTAGAAAGAAAGAGTATGATATGAATAATAATAATTTAAATTTATCCAAAACACAAGAGGTTGAACCTAATAGGAATGATAAATGTGGAAATTTATTCATAACATGCCACATTGTAGACCAAAGTGGTAAAGAGACATGGTATTTGGATAGTGGTTGTAGCAACCACATGAGTAGGAACAAATAAACGTTCAACCACATTGATGAGACAATAAAAATAGAGGTGAAGATGGGAAATAATGAGAAGGTCCCTGTCATGGGCAAAGGTAACATTTCTATCTACACCAAGCATGTGACAAAAGGCAAATTCAAGATGTTTATTATGTGCCCGAGTTGAAGCACAACCTAATAAACATTGAGCAGCTTATCCAAAATGGATACAAGGTTATATTTTAGAATGGATAATGCATCATATTTGATAGGAGTGGCTATGATAGGCAAATTTTAGCAATCAATATGACAAGCAATTGGATGTTTTCATTGAGAATGCAAAATGAGCTCGTAGAAACATTCAAAAGAGTGATAGTAGATGAAGTATACTCTTTGGCATCTAAGGTATGGATATTTGATCTTTGGAAGGTTGAACCTTCTTTAAAAGAAGCACATGGTGAGAGGGATACCCCTTATATAATAAATAAACAAGGTATGTGAAGGATGCATATTGGGGAAGTAACATACAAGTGCCTTTCTCATAAGTAAATCATGGAGAGCTAGAGCTCCTCTTGATTTGATCCATTTAGAATTATATGGGCCAATGAAGACCCCTTCCCTATCCAATAATGTCTACTTCATGACATTCATAGATGATTTCATCTATAAGATATGTGTGTATTTATTTAAGAACAAATCATATGCATTTGAGACCTTCCATCAATTTAAGGCCATGGTGGAGAAGCAAAGTAGATATTACATTAATATTTTGAGGACAGATAGAGGGGGGAGTACATCTCCAATGAGTTCATGAAATTTTACAAGGATCATGGCATCAAGAAGCAATTTATAGCCAGGTATACATGATATCAAAATGGTGTGGCTGAGAGGAAGAATAGAACCATCCAAGAGAAGGCAAGGAGCATGCTAAAGGCAAAGGATTTACCTATGATTTTTGGGCTGAGACTATAGCAATAGATGTATACTTATTAAATATTTTTCCAATGAAGAGTGTTAGGGATATGATCCCTTAAGAAGTATGGAGTAGTCAAAAACCAAGTGTTGAATAACACTTTAGAGTTTTCAAATGTGTTGCATATGTACACGTGCCCAAGCAAACAAGGTTAAAATGGGATGATAAAGGTGAGAAGTGTATGTTCATAGGGTATAGTGATCAATCAAAGGCTTACTGATTGTACAATCTTGTCACCAAAGAACTCATAATGAACTAGGATGTTCAATTCATTGAGCGTGAAACTTGGGAAGAGAGACAAGAAGAAGAGCAAGTGAAAACAAGGGATAGTGGACCATTTATTGAATCTTAAATATCAAGTATTACATCCACTCATACACTTAGTTGGACCCCTATTTCACAAAGGGCTAGTTCATCTAGTGTCAAAATCCATAAAGTTGGTCAAGGAGTTGTTCATGAGTCAACATCATCCTCTTCCAACTCAATTCAACCCCTATCAAGGACAAGAATCTTGAAAAAAGTCTATGATTAGTCAAGGTATGAGAAAAATGAATATGAAACTATAAATTATGCTCTCTTTTTATCATCTGATCCTATCTACTTTGAAGAAGCAGTCAAGGATAGTAAGTGGTGTGAGCCAATAGATGAAGAAATGCATGCAATAGAGAGAAATCTAACTTGAGAGTTAGTTGACCTACCAAAATGAAAAGAGGTCATAGGAGTGAAGTGGGTATATAAGACAAAAACTAATTTCAAACGAAATATAGAGCGGCATAAGGCAAGACTAGTGGTGAAGGGATACAATCAAAGGCATATAATTGACTCTAATGAGATGTTTGCACTAGTAGCAAGGATAGAAATGGTGAGGAAAACCATAGCCATTATTTCTCAACATAGGTGAAAGGTACATCAAATGGATGTCAAGTCGGTCTTCTTGAATGGAGTGTTAGAATTAGAGTCATTGACACTTGTAAAATAAGTATAATTATACCCATATGGTATGTCCTATTAGGACTGTACTTGTTTACATGTATTATTTTTAAAATAAATAATATGATAGATATTCATTACATGCATTTTATAGATTAAATGTATGTATTTTGATTATTTCTATATTTAGTACCAAATCTTGCATTGTTGGTACTAAATAAGTGGCAGAGGGACTTCCCTAGCTTACTTAGCAATAGAATGCAAGATAAGGGTAATTTGATCAAGTGGTGTGTATGAATTTGACTGATCTTTGAGATCATTAACTATTTTAAAATTTTGGCCAAACTAATATTTAGTTAAATATTGTCATTTCATATGTATGATTTACATGTTTGTGCGATATCATGTTAGAATATATTTTCTTTATGATACACATCATGTATTAGATATCTTATAGGACACATGTACTAGCTCTCTCTCTAGATTCTGTACCATCACTATCTACCCATCTATTAAGGGAGGGTCATTCCCTAGTTTGGTAATTATGTAAGAGATCAATGGTCCATGGTTATTTTGGAAAAACACTCAGATGATGTTCTCCCTCCCTACAATAATACTTCATTAAAGACTACACTTGAAATTACCATAGATACTAGAGTTCATGAGACTCATTCTATGTGGAGCCTTGTATCTTGTATTATATTTATATTTTGTGACATTATTCCTGATAAAATTGTAATATTTATACATTTTTATATTTACAATAGTGGTTGTAATATTATACCAGTCGTGGTTAGAATTATGTAATTATATTTTGGAATATATGTAATTATGTTTTGCTTATTTATTATCATAGTGATCAATAATTGGATGGATTGTTACATGCATACTTTAAAGGTTAACATATTTCATATGAGTATATAAGGACCACTAATTATATTCTCATGATGAATTCTAATGTTGATTACGCGGAATTAATTTTAAAAAATTACGTTATTCTAGTAAATCCCAGTGGGAATATTACATTGTGGTATTAGAGATACAACTCAAACTCTAGAATTTAATGAGTCCACTAACAATTTTTTATCTTTATGTTTATCAGAAAGGATAATGGTGTGAGATAGAGCATCTAGTGATGGTCCTTCAAATGTCAATAACAATAACCCTCTATTTGATCCTAATCAATTTACTGCTAATAAAGTAACAAAGTTAGATCATATTCTCTCAACCATGAAAGAAAATAGGGACTGAATTGTAGCCCTAGAATAGGACATTCATGGATATGAAGAGGAAGCCCATTAGGATGTACCTAAAGAACATCCTACTGAGTAATAAATCCCTCAAGACAAAGGGATGAGGAAGTGCCTTACGACATGAGAGCTCATGTAGTTGCAAAACTGGCTAGAGATATGAAAAAAATGAATTCACCTAAGTTCTATGGAACCATTTTGAAAGACAGAGCTAAAGCATGGATGAATGAGATGGAGAAGTATTAATAGATTTAAAACTACTCCAAAGTCACTAAAGTAGTTTGGGTAGCTTACCAGTTGGATGGTGAAGCAACTATATGGTGTGCTAACAAAAAGTTGTAAATAGATATTAACTCTACTACCACCACATGGGAGTAGTTTGTAACACTATTTAAATCATAGTGACTTCCAAAATTATACTTTGATCAAAAGTTTATATGTTTTTAGAATCTTAAGTAAGGAGATCTATCAATAAATGAATACTATGAACAATTCACCAAAATTATAAAATATGTACCTCAGTATTAGGCAAATGAGATGTTCAGAATTAGGAAGTTCATCATGGAATTAAAACCTCAAATTGGAGGAGACGTGGACATTCATTAGCCAACTACCATGGACCAGGTCTTTGAGAAAGAAGTCAAGCAGGAAAAAAAGTTGAAATCTTTTGTGCGGTTTAAAGATAAGTTTAAGAAAAAGTTTAGAATTTTTAAACCAACTTTTGAAAATAAGAACTAGAAATAGATAAGTGGAGACTCCAAGAGTTAGTTCAAGATTTAGAATACTAGATTCAAAAGTGGTTCAGGTAATAGGAAATAGGTTAAGGGTTTCAAGGGAAACTAACAGTCTGATAGGAAAGGACCACTTGGAGGTTGCTTCATTTTTAGAGGTGACAATTTTGCTCATGAGTTTGCCTAAAATAATTCAATTAACATAGGTTATGTTCCATAGTAAGGAACATTTTAATAATGTATACGTATGACTATTGAGAATCAACAAGCCAAATTATAAGCTTTACCCATATAACTGTCAAGTATTTTGTTTAAACATCTAGTTTCTATTTTGATAGATACATGGGATACAAAATGCTTTATTGCTCCTAAAATACTTAATAAGTTATCTAAAAAAGATGGAGTAATGGAAAATTCATGGTCAATACAATATCAAAATGAGTCAAAGGTTAAAGTTGACAAGTGTTTAGTTGATGTTGATATTAGGTTGCTCAAATTCACAACAATAGTGGCTCTTTATATAACACTTATAAGGTCATATGATGTGATCCTAGGAGTCAATTGGCTTGTGAAGCATAAGGCCAAGGTTAACATCTACCTAAAGAAGGTTGACTGTCAAGATGATTTTGGAAATCAGACACAAATTTAGGGTGAGCAAAGAGAGTCGAGACTTAGGAAGATTTATACAATGCAACTCAAAAAGGCACAAGGAAAAGGATGCCAATAATTTATTGTCAAGATAAATGAAATGGAGGAATCTAAGGAACCATCCCTTGAAGATTATCCTTTTCTTAGGAATATTCATGATGTGTTTCTAGAGGAATTGCTAGGATTTCCTCCCAAACATGACTTTGATTTCTCAATTGATATTATACCTAGATCAGAACCATAATATAAGGCACCATATAGAATGACAAGCACTGAATTGGTTGAATTGAAGGCTCAAATCTAAGATTTATTATCAAAAGGGTTGATTAGACCAAGTGTGTCACCATGGGGTATAATAGTTATCTTCATCAAGAATAAGGATGGTACTCTTCACCTTTGTATTGATTATAAAATGTTTAATAAAGTGACTATTAAGAACATATATACACTATCTTGTATAGATGATATTTTTGATTAGATGAAAGGGGAAACGGTCTTTTCTAAGATTGATCTTAGATTAGGATATCATCAGTTGAGGATAAAAGATGAGGATATTCTAAAAACAATGTTTAGAACTTGATATGGGCACTATGAGTTCACAGTGTTACCATTTGGGTTGATAAATGATTTGACAACATTTATGAATCTCATGAACAGTGTGTTTAGAAATTATCTAGATCATTTTGTTCTGGTCTTTCTAGATGACATTATTATATATTTTAAAGATGAAGAAGAACATCTTCAACATCTGGAACTGGGTTTATAACATTTGTGGAAGCAAAAATTATATGGCAAGTTCCTCAAGTGTGTATTTTTACAAAATAAAGTGCAATATTTGGGACATATTATCTCTTCAGATGGCATTTCAGTAGATCCAACAAAGATAGGAACCATTATGGAGTATCTAACACCAAAGGATGTGGATGAAGTAATAAGTTTTATGGGATTAGCGGGCTATTACAAGAAATTCATTTTGAATTTTTCTAATATAGCTAATCTAATTACTTATCTTTAGCATAAGAACCAAAGTTTTATTTGGTTAGATAAGTGTGAAGTAGATTTTTAGGAATTAAAAAAGAGTCTTACTTCAGTACCAATGTTATGAGTTTCTGATCCCAATGGTCAATTTTTAGTGATCATAGATGCAACTGGAGATGGACTTGGAGGAGTTATTATGCAAGGTGGTGCAGTGATAGCTTATGAATCAAGAAAATTGAAGCCTTATGAGGTGAACTATGCCCGTCATGACCTAGAACTTGCAACAAATGTGCATTCTTTACATGTTTGGAGGCATTATTTATTGAGAAAATTGTTTGAACTCAAGAATGATAACTTGGGACTCAAGTATATCTTCACCCAACTAAATCTAAATGCTCATAAAATATGTTTGTTAGAGTTATTTTTTGATTATAATTTCAATATCAACTATATCAAAGGCAAGGAAAATAGAGTAGTTAGTACCCTAAGTTGAAGGAGATACATAACACTCATGTCTATTATTAGGATCACTTTTAGGGATCAAGTGATCAAATTCTCATCAGGAGATGAATTTTATGATCAGGTCAAAAAAACATTGTCTAAGAATGCTCAAAATCTTAAGTATAAAGGATACATAATAAAGAATGATGGTCTTTTGTGATACAATGGAAGGCTATATGTACCAAATAGAGAGGATATGAGGAACATAGTGCTAAAATAGCTACACAATTCCCCATATTCAAGACATTTAGGAGTAAACAAGCTCATGACATAGCTTAGACCACTCTATTTCTGGAAAGGAATCAAGAAATATGCAATTGACTTTGTGTCTCATTGTCTAGAATTTCAGCTTGTGAAAGCTAAACATGTGCATTTAGATGGATTATTATATCCACATGAAATATCAAAATGGAAGTGGAAATTGATTAGTATAGACTTTATCTAAGGTTTACCACTATCACAGAACATGCATGACATGATCTTGATAGTAGTTGACAAACTAACCAAGATAGCTCATTTTATACTAGGCAACTTGACTAATGATGCACCTACTCTTGCAAAGATATTCATACAATAAGTGTATCTTTTTCATGGATTTATAGATAAAATCATTTTAGATCATGATCTAAGGATGAATTTTAGATTTTGGTTAACTCTAAATCAAATTTGGGTAGATAACTAAATTTCAGCATTGCATATCACCCACAGACTGATGGTCAAATAGAATGAGTTAATTAAGTATTAGAGTAATTCCTTCATATGTATTGCATAGATCAATAATATAAGTGGGAGGAGTACCTTTTGCTGGTTGATTTTGATTACAATAAATCATACCAATCAACTTTGAAGATGGCATCATTTGAAGTGTTGTATGGAAGAAGGTGCATAACACCAATCAATTAGGGTAGATTGGAAGACATGTTAATCTTTGGACTTGAGATTATTTCAAAAATGGAAGAGCAATTCAGGATAATTAGACAAAGGTTGGTTGAGGCCAAAGATAGGTAAAAGATTTATGTTGATTTAAAGAGAATAACTAGATATTTTTTAGTAGGTGATAAAGTGGTTCTATGGATTAAGCCTTAGAAAAGATTGATTAAATTTGAAAATTTAGCGAAAATTTCACTGATATGTGGGACCCTTTGAGGTTTTAGAAGTGGTAAACCCTAGAGAATATAGGATTACATTTAAACCTACCCTAGCTAAATTGCATAATATCTTCCATATGTCTTATCTTAAAATATATATAGTTGATCCTTCACATGTGTTGAATTGGAATGCTTTGTAGGTTCTAGATCCTGATGTGGTCATGGTAGAACCAATTAGAGTAGATAACACTCACAAACTCTATTTTCATAATAGATGAGTATCATAGTGCAAAGCCCTATGGGACCAATACTTTGAGAATAATGCCACTTGGGAGGATTTTAATGAGTTCTATAAGATATTTCCACATTTGTTTGCTTAGTTTAATGCTTCATACTATGTTATTTTTCTACTGAATAATGCTATTAATTCAGAACTAGTGTTTGAATAAATGTCATCAGGATGATGACCAACTTTATGGGGGAAAGATGTCACATCCTGATTCTCTCAAAGAAAATTTACTTGATTATCTATGGATTATTATGGTTGTTAAATTAATTAATTACTATTTAACTAAATTGTAAGTCATATGCTATTATGGGGCAGTTGCATATTATTTATATTACATGATTAAATTACTATGAGTTTGTTGTAATGGTATATTCTTTACATTATAACTATGTTTTTAGTTTTTATAGAAGTATTTGATGGATATATATCATGATATATAGGATAATTACCTTCATATTGTGAGTTAGATGCAGGATAGATCAATCCCTCAAATTATAAGGGAGGGAGACCATCATCAGAGAGGGTGACATAGATTGAGATGTTGGGAAACAACAAAATAAAGTCTAGATACCTACGCACACACCACATTAGAATGATATGAGTGATTATTGTTTGTTTTGTGATAGTTATATTATATCTTTAATTTATGATATATATGCATAATGTGATCTTATTTTCTATTTGATGATCTTGCTAATTTCACTAATATGGTTGTGTTAATTATTAATGGTTATTGGTGTTATTGATTTAATGTAGAAGTAATTTTGTACTTGTCTTTTGTGACTTGCCATTGTTTGGAATATATCTGAGTGAGTAATAAAAAATGTTTTATTTGGTTTTTAATACTATGATTGAATGGGTTGTAAGTTATTATTAATGGATTATATGATTACTATTATCATTATAATAGTTAAATAACTAGTATTAAGTCAATAGTAAATAATAGTTAAATAACTAGTATTAAGTCAATAGTAAATAATAGTTATATGTTAACTATGATGAAGGACATTAATTGGCATAGTAATTGATATTAACGTTATTGACTAATTATGATTATCAATATTTTATGTTTAGGCAATAAATATATTGTTATGAAAATTTATTTGGGTAATATCATTGTCTAATAATTAATTAGATATCTTTGTGGTTATAAAATATTTGTTAAATAGTCTTATTAATAGTCATATGTTATGGCTACCTTGTCATATGGACATTATGTTAAATAACTTATTGTTTAAGTCAACCTAGCATGGAAATCATTGTGGTAATGGAATTTTATAAAGTCGATGCATACGGTCAATGGACATGCATATTTTTGTAAAGCTATGAAAATGATTATTTAATTATTTGGGAACATTCAAGAAAAATTAGGGTTGATAATATGAATTTGACTCAAGTTAACCATATCATTTTGATCATAATCCATTTTGTGTGAGTTATCAGACTATTGTTATGGTTGAGTTAAACCTACCATGCATTACTTTTTTCACTTATTGCTTCATCGTGGATTTGGGAGAGATGGATGGAGAAGAAATGCCTAAAGGGGAAAGAGGCAATTTGGGTAAGATGAAAAGAAATAAAAGGGAGATAGGAGATTCAATGGGGAAGAAAAATGGGAGCAGAGATAAGTGGTGGAAAGAAATTTGTGTGAGAAATTTAGGAATGAAAAGATCAACCATCAAAAGTCTTAATTAGGTTGGTGATGTCATTCCATTTCATGGTTGTTTAGGATTGGAAACTATGTGTTTGGTTTCTTGTAAAAGGGTTTATAGAAATTTATCATTTTAGAATTATATTGGTAATAAGGATATCACTCTATGGATAGATTAACCATCCATATAACTAAATCATTACCCTTGAAACCCTAAGCCTATATGACTAGCATTGTGTAAAGTTTACTAGTAAGTTTATTTTTTTTTGGAAAGTGTAAATCCTTAAAACCTTTAAATCTTAAATGTCTAAGATTGTGCATGGTTTTGATGGGATGAATGGAATGGGTTTGAAATTATGTGTGTAACATGAGCCCCTCCATTAAACTTACGACTCTTACTATTGACTTTATATGTAAATGGGGATAGACTGGGCTAAAAATTGTTTTAGAACCCTATGTAAAAAGAGACTATTAAGCCTCAACCCAGGTTAGAAAGTAGGTATTAACTAAACTAAAAAATAAAAAATTATATGTGATTGTAAAGTATTGATTTTATTTCGTTTGAGGGTAACAATAGTCATTATTCAATCCTCTTCATGAATTAATTATGCACAAGAGTTTTTTGATAGTTTAAAAAGGGAATTGGTAGAATGTTTAATCATTTAGGGGTATATATATACACCCTATGAACCCACAAGGTATAGAGTATATATATATTCATACCAATGTATATATATTAAATGCATAAAATATTGGTTATAAATGGAATCCATTTAGATACTTAAATCCAATAGCTTTGTTAAGATTAATTCTCTTTTTGTATTTGGGATTTAAATTGAATCCTTGTATTGCCCTAAACTCATATAGTCGACTGAGTCAAACTACTAGCTAATTAAATGAGCATTTTTTTGTAAAGTTGATATGTTGGCTATATATGAGTATTGCTTGTAAAGTAAGTATGTGTTTGTGTTTTTCTTGGGAAGTGTTCATGCATAGAGATACATTTGGTGGAATGATTATTTATTTGAGAAATCATTTTAAACATTTATGGTGAATGGATAGGAAGCCTGTAACTTGTTAAGATCAACTCCTTATAAGGATTTAGATATATCATCTGAAATTTTCTTATATTAGTTAGTCAGTTATATTTAGTCTATGACTACCCATGAAATATTTCCTTAAGATGATCATTATATTTGGCTATGTATTTGAAGTCTTTTTTTAGATTGGGTTCATGTATAATAATGTTGATTGTATAAAAAATTTATACAAACACTCTAAAGGTTAAGTACGATAGTCAAATACCTAGAGTATAAGGGATACACTATTAGTTTATAACAGTACATTTTTTTAATGTATGCATAATGTTATTGAGAAATGTGTATAGCTACATATATATGTTATATAATTGTATAAATTAAATATGTACTCATACATGTATATGACATATACTTTTATGAAGGAACTGAGTACTAATACACATATATAGAATATATTTGTATGCATGAGGTGTATGTATACAAATATGGTATATTTTATGACTATTAATTGAGTTATAAATCTATGAAGTAGTATACCATGTTTTAATGCATACACCTCAATAAATGGGCAAACAATGTTATGGAAGTTTGATTATTGTTAAATGAGTTATATAATCTGTGATGCAGGATACCATAACTAAATACATACAACTCATTATATGGGTAAAAGGGTTAAAATGAAAGTTGGATTCTTGTTTTATTCTAAGCCTTGAATTAATTTATGACTGATTATTCCATTTTTTATGTTTTTACATGGAAATGAACTAAAATATATATTGTTATCTTAGATAGTTCTATAATTGAGTTACTTTGATAATTAGTAGATTGTAAACTAAGCACAATTATACCTAGATGGTATGTCCTATTAACATTGTACTTATTTACATGTATTATTTTTAAAATAAATAATATGATAGGGATTCATTGCATATATTTGATGCACTAAATGTATGTACTATGATTATTTTCGTAATTAGCATGTTTTATACTTGCTGATAGGAATTAATCCATTTGAATTTGTTGGTTATATTTTAAATTAACCAAATATCAAATTGATGGTACTAAATAAGTAGGAGATGGACTTCCCTAACTTACTTAGCATCACCAATGCAAGATGAGGGTAATCCGATCAAATGGTGTGTATGAATTTGAATGATCCTTGAGATCATTAACTATTTAAAAACTATGGCCAAAGTAATGTTTAGTTAAACATTGTTATTTCATATGTATGATTTACATGTTTTTGTGATATCATGTAGAACATATTTTTTTATGGTACACATCATTTATTAGATATCTTACAGCACACAAGTACTAGCTTATTTCTCTAGATTCCTACACCATCACTATTGACCCATATGTGAAGGGAGGGCCATTCCCTAGTTGGGTAATTGTGTAGGGGATCAATGATCTGTTGTTGGTGTGGAAAAATGCTCAGATGATGCTCTCATTCCTGAAAACAATACTTCTTTATAGAATACACTTGAGATTACCATAGATATTGGAGTTTGTGAGACTCATGCTCCATGGAGCCTTGTATCTTTTATTGTATTTATATTATATGACATTATTACTAATGAAAATGTAATATTTATACATCTTTATATTTACAACAATGCTTGTAATATTGTACCAACTATGGTTGGAATTATGTAATTATTTTATGGGATATATGCAATTATATTTTGCTTATTTATTGTCATAGTGATCAGTAACTGAATGGATTATTACATGCCTACTTTAAAGGTTAACATATTTAGTATGTGTATATTAGGATAACTAATCATATTATCATGGTAAATTCTAATGTTGAATACATGGAATTAATTTTTTTTAAATGTTATTCTAGTAAATCCTAGTGGGGATATTACACTTACTTGGGTGAGAGCAATGATACCAATGTCCAAGATGATACATCAAACACTATTCCTACTAAAATATTTATTGTAGAGAGATATAATTTGATAAATGAAGAAACAATCAAATATAACTACGAAATAGATAAAGACCCTCGACTAGTTCTACTTGTTACAATGATGCAAGATTATGACGAAAAATCCTATCGACAAGTCCTTTATTTTCTGAAACTTTTTGCTTTGGATTATTCATATATGTCTGGGATTGACCCATTGGTGGTAATGCATAATACATTATTATACGCAATTACAAATCTGATGAAACAAAATATTTTCAAGATGATATTAAAGTGGAATTGTTAGTAAAAGATGAAATTGAGAAACTCTTAGACATGTGATTTATAATAGATATGTATTCTGAATGGGTGTCTAAAATTATACCTATTATAAAACCTAATGGTTATATTAACTATTAAACCAATTACTATGATTTAAACAAGTCTCATCCAAAAGATGATTTTCCATTACCTAATATCAGCATTATAACTAATTCTACAACTAGATATGAGACATTTTCATTTATGGATGACTTTACCGGATATAACCAAATTAAAATTAACCTTGAAGATCAAGAAAATATAGCATTTACTACACCATGTGGCATATTTTTTCATATGGTCATGTCTTTTAAACTAAAAAACATAGGATCGGCATATCAAAGGGCCACGACTCATATATTTCATGATTTTATTCATGAAACTATCAAGGATTATGATGATGATTTACCTAAAAAATCCAAAAATCATCAAGATTATGATACTATTTTATGATAAATATTTGAATGCTTTTAAAAGTTTGATGTTTGATTAAATCCCAAAAAATATGTTTTCAAAGTATCTTTGGGAAAGCTCCTCGGGTACATTATTTCTCAGTGAGGCATTAAGGTTGATAAAAAAAGGTAAAACCTAATATTGAATTGAAATGTCACCATCAACCAATATTAATCAGTTACAATGATTATAGGGTAGAATTAATACTATTTGGCACTTCATTACTCAATTGGTTGATAAAATAATTCCTTTCACATGTTTATTACAAAAGGACAAAATTTATATGGGATGATGTTTGTCAACAAAATTTTGATAAAATCAAACAATATTTATCAAATCCACTAGTACTCTTGCCTCCTATTCTAGACAAACCATTACTTATTTATATCTCAACCACTCATGAGGCCCTTGCAGTCCTATTAGCACAATATGATGATTATAAAAAAATAGCATGAAATCTATTACATCAATCACCAGTTGATTGATTATGAATACAAATGGAAAAAATATGTTTAGCCTTGGGTTTTTCTAACCAATTTTTTTGACATTATATACTCAATAATGAGGTTCATGTTATAATTAAATAAGATCCATTAAATTTCCTTATGAATAAAACACACCTAACTAGCTGCATTATAAAATGGGTGATGTAACTTACCAAGTTTGATCTTAAATTTGTATCCCAAAAGTTAATAAAAGGTTAAGTTGTAATCGACCAATTAGCTATAGCTCCCTTACCAAATATTTTTCCACTCACTAAAGCTTTTTGATATGAGTTTGAAGCATATAATATATCTTCTAATCCATGGATAATGTTAGTCTATGGATCCATATTGAGAATAGGGGCAGGTGTTGGCTTTGTATTTTAAAACCCTAGGGGTGAATACATGCTTTTATCCTATAGATTAGCCTTTTATTACACCAAAAATATGACTAAATATGAGGCCTTGATAATAGGGTTATCTATAGCACATAAGCTTCATATAAAGGACATTGAAGTTTTTGGTGACTCTCAATTAGTTGTTAATCAAGTTACCAATCATTATCAAACCAAAGAATAACATATTCTACCATATAAATAAATGGTGGATAAAATCATAGAGATGTTTGATACATTTTATATTTATATTATTCCTCATAAAGATAATCACCATGCATATGCCATGGAAAGTGTGACATCTTTGATGCTTTTTGATATTAATTATGATCACATAAAATTTGCCATACAACAATTAAGGGATCCTTCTATTTCTTCTGATAAAATGGATGCCTTAGCCATTTTTTCTATTACTCACAGTTTTACAAACATGGAATGGTATAATGATAGTTATAATTCCCTCTATCGAGATTATATACCCTACACTTTATGAGAAACCATAAGTGAAAATTACAATGTGAAACACTTTGTCATGTTATTATTATAAATGATTTGTTCAAATGAGGTTTTGATGGATAATTGATTATATGTTTAAATAAATATGAAGCCTACACTGCACTCTTAGAAATGCATGATAGTGAGTGTGATGGGAATTTTAGTAGATGGGCCATGTCCTAAAAATTATTACACCATAGCTATCATTAGCCCACCATGGAATAAGAATGTATTAAACATGTAAAATTGTGTCCACAATACCATCAATATAATAATTTGAATCATGCAGTATCACATGAGTTACAACCAATTATTTCACCATGGCCTTTTTCCTTATGGAGTTTTGACTTGATTGGAAAGATAAGTCTGGTATCCTCCGGTGGACACAAATTCATAATAAAAATTACATAATATTTTTAAAAATGAGTGGAGGTGATTCCACTTGAGTTTACTATTGGGGATGATATATGTAGGTTTTTTATGACCAATATTATTTCTCATATTAGCATACCTTCAGTTATTATTTTTGATAATGGACCATCATTAAAAAATAAGATTGTAAAACACAATTTTGATAAATACAAAATTAAGAATACATTTTCTACACCTTATTACCCACAAAATAATGGACAAGCAGAGGTAACCAATAAGTATATTTTTAATATACTTAGAAAAATATTTAAATTATATAGTATTAATTGACACCAACATATGGCGTATTCTTTATGGGCATATTGCACTAGTGTTCACACACCTACCTAGATAACACTTTATTCTTTGGTATATGGTACATAGGTAGTATTACCGATTGAGATTGAGATACCTTCCTTACATGTTTATATCAAAGACATCATCAAATACAATCAATACTATGAAAAGAGATTGCATCAATAATAATTTATTGATTGAAAAAAGCACACAGATTTTTGAACACTTTACGAGTTTATCAAGATCACATTAAGCGAGCATATAATAAAAATGTTTGGCCACATGAATTTTATATGGGTGACCTAGTGCTAAAATAAAATATAAATAATACCAATGTAGAAAAATACAACAAATTAAAGTTAAAACCAAATTGGTTGGGACCATTTATAGTTATAAAAAAATTAGAAAAAAACATATACCATATTTCTACACTTGAAGGAAAAAATATAAAAATCCAAATGAACATCATGCACTTGTATAATTTTATTACACGAGACTCATCCAATATTTCAAATATAATCTTAAAAAATCTAAAAATATTTTTGGCATCTACATATTCTATTGGATCCTTTGATTCTATGTGTTAGATCCATGTTGAAGGATAGCATATTAGTTACTTCTACATATACATGTGTTTCATGCTTTTATTTGAGTGTGATACATGCATACATAGACACATGATCTATGCACTTATGGATGTTGGTTCTTTCCTCTTCTCATGTCACCAGGATGTTGGAGGCATCCACCTTCTTTGATCACAACACTTTCAACTATATCATTTTATGGTCATCTTACATTATCATGTTTGAGCTTATGTACTTACATATGCCTTTATCCATGCTTATATCTTTCATAGTGAACTTGATATGTTATGTACTTAAAATTTATTGCTAACACATATGATCCATGGATTAGTATGTTATTTTTATGCTAGTTTCTTATGCTTTCATTTATGCACTTCCTTGAGATTCTTGCCTTGCTATTATCTTGACTTTTTTGAGAATTGAAATATGCTTCATTTTTTTGTGGCCCCCATTATTTTGTTTTATTCTTTGACATTTGATATGTAAATTATTATTATGTGGACATTTGAATATGTCATTATTTATTTTATGGACATTGTATTTAGTCATGTCCATTCGATTGTGCAGAATTTGAACATGCCCCTTGTTTGCAATCTCCTTGGACCATTATTTTTTGACTCGATTTAGAGTGCTCTTGTGTGTTTGCTTGGTTTCTTATTGAACTTGTACTATTACTATCTATATGTTTCCATGATCTTTATCATGCATATTAGGCCTTAATGTGATCATATTATATATACTTTAATGCTACACTTATTTTGACATGTTGCTTTATATACTACATAGTTCATTCACAATTATATGGTTATCTTATCCTTTTGAGGTGAGGTAACTATTAGGTTTTATCTCCCTTCACCTCAAAGGGGGGGGGGCATATCAATGGGGCCATGTCATGGAGGTATGGATTACACACATTCATAGTTTTATAATCAATGGGGGCATGTCATATAATCGTGGATTCTACATGTTCACAATATCAAATTCAGTGGGGCATGTTTTGGAAACATATTCTCCACACTTACTTAGTATTCAACATACCTAAATTACATGGGAGTATGTTTTTAAAATATGTCCTCCTTATTGGCACTTATATTAATTTTTAAATTTATTCATATACATTAGGGGTACATTTTGGAAACATGCTCTCCACACTTACACCAATTTTAATTTTATATTATAGTAGGGGCATGCTTTGGAAGCATTTTCTTCACACTTACACAATTTCAAATTAACCAAATTGCACAGTTATATGATTCAAATACATATTTGTGGTAAAATGTTACACATTGGTACCATTTTTATACATAGTTTAACATGATAAATATTAAAGGTGTATATGATATGCAATGTGTGCCACATATTACAAAATATAAATAAATTTTATATTCATAACACTTTCAGGGACTATCACCACCCACTAAGTTGTATTTTTATAAATTATATTGATCCAATTTATTGCAATAGTTGGTTCACTTTTTGGTATGGTTGAAGTGATTAAATAAATTAATATTACCAAATTTTTAGGTTGGACTTGATTTTATCATCCAACCTCTCTAGTTTGATAGTGTGAAGTAACTTGGTTCACTCACACTCACCAGGCTATATGTATGATTGGGTTACACAGTTGAGCTAGTCTCAACTGCCAGGTGGAAATCCACCTTTTCTTTTCCACCTAGCAGTTGAGACTAGCTCAACTATGTAACCCAATCATACATATATCCTGGTGAGTGTGAGTGAACCAAGTTACTTCACACTATCAAACTAGAGAGGTTGGATGATAAAATCAAGTCCAACCTAAAAATTTGGCAATATTAATTTATTTAATCACTTCAACCATACCAAAAAGTGAACCAACTATTGTAATAAATTGGATTAATATAATCTATAAAAATCCAACTTAGTGGGTGGTGATAGTCCCTGAAAGTGTTATGAATATGTATATCCTTAGATATATGCACTTTCTATATTTATACTTATCCTAATCCTAAGCTCAAATTTAGTGATTCATAATGATACATCTTTCAAATGAAATGCCAAAAATCAAGATGGTTGCATTGATACATAGGTGTACTCCTAAACCTTACTCTCTTTCAATTTCAATCATTTCAATGCTTTCAATTATAGATTATATATATTGATTATATACTGTAACAAGCACTTTGTTATTGGTCAGTCACCATCAAAGGAAAGGTGTGTTATACACACATAGGTACACATTCCTTTCCTTAAACTATAAATTTCATTACTAGATTAAATGAGATAAAAATGTAGATGATATTTATGAACTATATAGCAACTCATTCTTGTAAACTTGTAAAACTCATACCTTGGTTATTCCTATTAGTTTTCTACCTTTTCTACTTTCACAAGTCTTGCATCATCTCTCTCTTGTGATCCTTGGAATATCTCTTAGCTTAACTAATCTTATGTTGATGACCCAAGCCTTCTATATTTCTCAGAATGCTTAAAACCTACTTATATTATGCCTCTACAAGTTTTGAGTTTGTACCTATTTTCCTACTCAGACACTTGCATTCCAAATAGACACCTATGTTGATACAAGTGTCATGTTCTAATACAAGTTTCCAATGACCTAAAGTCATATAATTTACAAATTAAACATATCCTAATGGTCAACCTAAGTGATATTATATGATATATTCTCTAAAAGTATTGGTATAGATATAAGATCAATCCTCATTCATTCTTCACCTAATTCAAATCAAGATTCATACCAAAGAACATTCAAAGAGAATTTAATTGAGAAAATCTTCCTTATTTTATCCTATTTTAATATCAGTCATAGGGAAAACACATATATAGGTATGAATTACTAAAGGAGTAGCCCAAGAGATATATTTTCTAAGTTACAAGCTAGGTCACTTTTTTAGTTGTTTACACAATGCAATATTCACACACTATCCAACACATAAGAAAGAACTACATAAGTCTGAGACCCTCTTTAGAGTATTGGATATATAGGTAGTGCTCATTGATAGAGGGGGTCTTTGTGTCATATTGACACTATGTTCCCACTAACCCGATTTCACATATCTACTATGAAGATGAAGAAGTAGGGTTTTATCATTTGACAAGGAGCAAAAGTCAATGACCCAGATCTAAATGCACCAAAGTGAAGGTGATGACAAAACTAAAAACATTCAGATAGTCACATCCTATTTTAGTAGTTATTCTGTACTGAACACCTATGTCTGATATAAACATTAACTTTAATGCACCCATCTTAGGATGATGTAAGTGTCCACAGCTATAGAGGTACTTAATCTATAATTTATCAAATGTTATATAATATTCTTCTAGTATGCTTATTGCCTATTCAAGATCCAAATATGTATTAGCATCATAACCTACCAAGTATATTTTTTTCATTATCATTGTAATATCTAGCATAGTTATACTTTCCATTTTTAGCATATCTCAGCATAATAAATTTAGTATATATTTTATCTGACTTTTGTAATTGATTAGAGTGCTATAAATCTATTTATCACCCTTGTGCTTATTCATTTATATATTTTTAATCCTATCTACCCATAGTAAGATCCTTATGAAATTTAGGGTTAAATTAATACATGTATGACAAGTTCATATGTCTTCCATTGTAATATACTAGTTGCACTTAATCAAAATATAGAGAGTTTATTAAAAATATTAAATTAAAAAAAATGAAAACACTTTAAAAATGAATTCAATGTCCCCAAAGCCTCTATCATCTACAACTCTATTTCTTTGGATCCTACACTTCTTTTAGATACCTAGATTTCACCATTTGTGCTGGAATTAACTTTGGCATGCTAACCCTTCACCTTCCATAATTTGAATTCAAATTAATATCACTTTTATTTCACATTGCATATGAAAAATTCCTAAGATAATCACTATTGAGAACTAGGAGCACATGAAAATTTCATAACATGCATGGCACATTAATCAAGAATGCAAATAAATTGAGCCTATTGATAATGAAGAACAAAGTGTGAAAAAATGTGTAATCAAGGAAACACATAAAAAAAAAATGGCAATAATAATCTCAACTTAAATATAATAATAAAATAGAATTTAATGATCATAAAAAATGTCATCGAATGTTTCCCCGTTGTTTATAGAATTCGATCAAAAATTGATGTCAAAAGGGTATGTTATCAATTTGAACATTTAACTCCATAAAATCAATTGTTACCAAGAGAGATAAATCAGTGACACCCAAAAGAAGATGCATATTTAAAGAACTATTATGAAATGACTTAATGATTTCTCTACAAATTTACAATCGGTTCATAATTAATTTCAGTAAACTTAATTTTGTTTCTAAAACATCCATTATCAGTCAAGAATCAATTTCAAAATCTAGATTTAGATCAGATTAGGGAGTCCCTACTCCATTTATTTTTCACATTTACATAATTTAGATTAGAGGATGTTCTCCACTATTTCTTTCCACTTTCATAAAATCTATAATCAATTTAAAACTAATTCCACTATTAGATTTCAAATAATTAAAATTCAGATCAAATACATAGTAGACTAATCTTTTCTCTTTTCCCCAAAAGAATAAGAAAATTAAAATATTTGAGAATTCAGATTAAATTTAGATGTTAATGCAATCATACACGACTGAACTTGATCAAAGACTGAAGTAATATTAGTGCTCAATAGATAATGATGGGTAGATCATTTAAAATGAGAAATATATAGAGTGAATTTCATTTGTGTTTCTTGACCTAATATATAAAATAGAATTAAATAATACATAAAGCCCCACATAGATTCATATGAATCACTCACTGTGTTCTTTTGACCTAAGCTAGCATATATCAATCTTTCAATAAGAATAAAAAAGAAGTATCCCCAGTAAAAACACTATGTGTCGATGTGAATGGGGAGTACCCTCATGAAATATTGAGAGCATATTCTTGATTTAATGGTGAGGTGAGGGTGAATTATCACCACATTTTATATACTTATATGATCAAAAGACAATGAAGAGTATTCATGCCCCCTTCATGATCGATCACATTCCTCATATAATTTTCTTTGAAATGACTATTTTTTATTTGAATTATATTTTTTTCTCTTATAACTTTGAAAACTTATAACTTTGAATTTTTAATATTTTAATAGCTTGATCATGAATGAGTATTATGCCCCCTGTGAATATGTGATAATGATATAGAATAATATGCAAATCTATATATATTATCAATTGTAAATGTATTTTCAATCTTTAATATCTTTTTATATGCCCATGGATATACATTCAAATGTGTATAATTATGTAATTTGAGGATTTAAAAAGTAAGTTCATATGCATGTCATATGCTCCCATATTCTATATGAATGTTCTAATATATATCATATGCTTGATTTATTAATTACTTTAAATCTTTAAACACTTGTATTCTTATTATAAAGTCTATTTTTTCCCCCTAATTTGAATCTTTGAAAAACTATACTCTGTATTCATTAAACATATATTTATTTTATTTTTGAACCTGTATTTTATCCCAAATATGTTCATAGAGGTGTGAATATATAAAACAATTCCACTATTATGAACCATTTTTTGATGATATATGTAGCCTACAAGTCACTCATATCAAAATATGAGTTTATTGTATCATGATAAAAAAGGCTCATATATAGCAATATGTCATCATTTAGAGTGTATGTCATCATAGAATTGTAGTCATCATTTGAAGCATGTATATAATATATGGAGATTGAGGCACACTAGTGTCGTGAACACACACACACACACACACACACACACAAACACACACACACACACACACACACACACACACACACACACACACACACACACACATGCAATAAAATAAGTATCTTTAAAGTAGACTATTCCATAGCAGTGCTGCATGATAGAAATCATGGCAACACAGATTAAGCACACAAGCACAACAAATATTAATGTCACACAATATCATACAATAAGGCAAAGTCCTTATACAAGGAACATATTAAAATGTCACATAAGTAAAAAGTACACACACATAAGGCCATGGGTTACAAGCAATGAAAATATTCAAATGTCACACATACCAAACAATGAAATCATAGAGATGCTCAAGCAATTTGCACACAAGGGCCAAGGGCCACACATAATAAGAAAACATTATCAATACTATTATGAAAGAAATAAAATAACATTGAAGGAGCATTAAAAAGTGAAAAATAGTTTATTCTATCCATATGTATCATTATCATATTGTTATCAAAGTATCATATCTAGTAGCATAATGTAAATTATGAGTGATTTAGGAAGACATTTGTAAGATAAGTAACTTAACATTGTATTTGAGGTCATAGATATATGTAACCTATAAAAATTATATGCCCCCAACATAGGCATGGCCACTAGGTATAAGGGAAGTCTAACATTAGTGAATGCATATGTAATGTATGTCTTGTATCACACTCAAATACCTCATGAAATGCATATGGGTATAGAAAATAATATGTTATCTACCAACATAAATGATAAATAGGACATGTAAATAAGTAACTAAAATTTTATGTCATGATGAGGTACTAATTTATTTTTTTGAATATATTCTAAATGCTTTTAAATTTTTACAATTTTTATATTATTTTATTTATATTTTTGAAATATTTGATTTTTGATTTTTGACTTTTTTTAAATATTTGGAAGGGGAACTATCCTATGATCCCATAAATGGGAGGATCATAGTGTGTTCCTCATTCTAAGAGTTGAAGCCTAATTTTCCATGGATGAATAATGCTACATGTAAATGTATCTAAACCTGAAAAAGCATCAAGTGTCATTGTTGTCACTTGGATATGCACCCTTTGAGGAGATTCAAATATCTCCTCATCCAAGTGGCACAATGTAATCACCTCTAAGATTGTGGGTAGCCTAAGGAATGAGGTGAGTCTCTAGATAGGGCTAGTTTCCTTGATGTACCACTATGGATTGAACCTATTACTAAATTTTAGGGGTGAAAAGGGAGAGAGATAACTGAAATCAAATATAAACTAAAGAGGTGATACACTAAATCAATTTTATGACTTCCAACCAATTTCATTATGCACTTGAGACCAAGAAACCAACCAAAACATACATATTTCCAATCCAAGTCTTCTTGCATCAATATTACACTATGAGGTTATGAAAGAATGTATTATGTTAGGAGGACTAGATAAGATGACTTGAATGAAATGATGAAAATACAAACTCACTTAAACATGAACATCTCCTAGAACACTTCACAGGCCCTGTAATAAGAGGCTACAAATAGGTGAAAGAATGTGACAACTTGCTAAGGAATCCATAGTCTTCACTAAGCAAACCCAAAATTTAAGTAAAAAAACATTAAGTAAAGTCATGGAAGAGGTAAAAATTAGTCATTTTATTTATTAAAAGTTATAAAAATTATCATGGATTCACCATACTTAGGTGGAGCATCCCCTACAATACCAAAATGGCTAGCTCTTATAGAGTTTGAGAGAGAGAGAAAATGAGAAGTCCAAGGGTCACAAGGGCACTTGTCAAGATGATAAAAGGATTTAATTTTTCATATTATAAGGATATGGGATGAAAAATTCAAGTTTTAGAATTCCAAATGTCCATAAAAGTCATCAAAATTATGCAAAGTGGCACAAAACTCCTCTTTTTGCACAAAAAAATTGACTTCATAATTGGGCCTATTTTAACATACCATACCTAATTAGGAGTAGGTATAATGATTTTAATGGAAGGTAGTGATATCATATATTATTCTCCATGAATTGGTTGCATGCCTAGTCCTCTAGAGTCATTCTAAATTGAGCTATCATCATCTGATGTCTAGAAAACTACACTTTCATCCACCCTACACACTTGGCCTAAAAATGGGCATCAATTTTACATGAAAATATATGTGAGTAATTTTTATTAAACCTTTAAATAATCTCCATGGATATAAAATCATTAGGGAAACCTTGAAATGAGATCACTTGAAGTTTTCCATCTTCTTCACTAGCTTGCCCAATATGCCAAATTTGACTGGCTGAGTTGAATCACCTAGTTGGGGTACTTATAGATTTTTTTATAGTATTAAATTAATATTAAGAGTTATTAAAATTATCAATATTCTCTCCAAACTTTGTTTCATCTCTTAAATCCTCCTGTATCCTGTACAACACACAAAATAGTGAGAAAAACCTTGTTTATACCCCCATCCGTACAATTTTATACAAATAATATTAGTGTGAAGTATCATAAGGGATTCCTATAAAACCAAAAATAATCATTATAGACAAAATAGTCCAATATAGTCCATCTCCAATTCCATTTTCCCAAACTAGTTCTAGTTGAGGGTTTAGTAGGGTTTCAAGCCTATTTTCGATCTTAAGGTTGGTTCATAAAGATCCAACATCAAAAATTCCAAAAAATTATCCAAAGGTGATATTTAGAGACCATATTAACCTCCCATAATTCATTTTCCACCCATGCAATGCCTCATGAAAGATATGAACATTGAAAGTTCTCTTATCGAGCTCTTTTCCTCCCTTGTACAAGCCTCAGCTGTCCTAAAGCCTAAAAAAGACTTATTTATGATTTAATTTACACTAAATAAGATTTTAAACATCATTATTAATCCCATAAACATTTAAAAATGCATTTTAATTCTCTACCAAGGTTAAAAAATGAGTTGGTACCTTATTTAAATTTAGGCCTAGTCATGTTTGGTAAGTTTGTCTGCACTTTGAAGCTCAAAATAACTTCCTTAAAATATTGACCTAACTCCTGATAGATTATAAACTTATATCATGACCTAAAAAACACATTCAAATGCATTAGAGTGTTTTTTTCATGTTGGAAATGAAAATGACTCTTTGTTTGGGCCTTAGGCATACCCTTGTCTAATAGGCTTAACTGCACTTCAGGACTTAGATTGAAATTTGGTGAATTTACCTATCCTCAAATAGATCAAAAAAATCATTCAATTATCCAAATACATGATTCAATTGATATGAAAGTATACTTAAAGATAAAAAATAAGTTGGTATCTAGTTTGGGTTCTTGGCTAAAATCCTTACCTTTAGGCTTGATTGTAGCCTTGAGAGTCTAGGCTATGCTATTTGGTTTCCTTAATATGTGAATTTTTCATCATGTTCCCCTATAAGTTTTACAAATTAATACATCTCCTTTCAAACTGTAGACATCGAAATCATGTCTACCCCCTTAGTCATCCTCCTCGTCCTCTCCCCCCTTGGTCCCCTTTGGTCCCTTTCCACTTTTATCCCTAACCTAACCTATGTCTTATTAATTTAAAATAATCACTTATTTTAAATTAATAATTATTTTCTTTCTCTCCCCATGTCACCTCTCCTCTCCTTGGATTCCTTTCCCTTGGATACCCTCATTTATCACCCTAATGACCTATTCCAACTTCCCCTCCACTAATCCTCACGTTTATTTATCCACCTTCGACTGTTTTCGCATGACCAATTGACCCGGGTAGTTGGAAGAATGGGAAAAAGGCTAATTTTAGCCTTTTTGTCATTATTCTAGCTACCGATGTCGGTTACCTGTCGACCGACGTCGATGGGATCGCCAACGTCGATTCCTTAAGACTAGCCCAAGGCAATTTTTGGACGATCTCTGGCATCCCATTTTATAATATTTGGATCCGCTCTTTCAATCGGCCTTTCGACCTTCAACAATCAGCGAATCTTCCAGTCTTCAATCCACCGGACCTCTCACTCTCTCTCACACAAGGCTTCTGCACCAGCTACTACAACAGCAGGGACTCTGCATCCGTCTTCTACATCAACAATAGGGCCTTCACACTAGCAGCACCAGCAACAGGTACAACCAGTCTGTAACATTCCTTCTCCAGCAGGTATGAGGTAAGTATTTGCTACTATTTTCATTTTAGTATTCTCTTTTTAATCTATTTGTTATTTAGCTAGACCAGATTTGACTCCCTCCCAGAAAGGCTGAGAGGCCTTCCCATATCCTTACCACCTCTATTCCCCTTTTTAGAGCATACACTCTGTCCATTGTCCCTACAACTCTATCTAGACCCTTGCATAGACCATTAACAATGCCCAAACTCCTTCTCAGACCCGTCTACAACCTTGAAACCTATCCAAACCTGACCAGACCTCGTCCAAAGACCATCTCCCCCCACCGACGCCGGCCGCAGAGACCACTACCCCCACCGACGTCAGCAGACTAACCGACGTCGGCAGACTAGACCAACCGACGTCGGCAGACTAACCGACGTCAGCAACTGTGACCAGGCTGACAACAACATTTAGGTAAGCATTTGCTTCTATTCTTGTTTCAGTTTTCAATCATTTCAGTCTTTTATCATTCTACCTTTTATCAGATATTATTTTTATCAATCAGTGGGTTGACATCCCTTAAGGAAGTCTTTGTACTTCTGGGATCAAGATTTTGCTTGGCAGCCCACCATCTTCTCATCTAACGCCTTCTTTGTTTTAGTCCCTTTCTTCCACAGGTGTCATCCTCCACAACCAAAGAGGAGTCCCCTCGTCGTCTGGATATTCAGTGCACAAGACTTCATCCAGGTACATACAAGCCTTAGACCATTTCTTTTAGTTTCTTATTCTCTCTTTGAATGTGAAAGCGAAAATTGTTTAGAAACACAAACTTTAAACAAATCCTGATCTATCTCTTCTATTCATTTCTCAAGGTTGCAGGGGTTTATGTACAAAGGGAGTGCCCTTTGCCTGAGACAAAATAAAGGGATTTCCCCTATCTTCCTAGACCAATGTGAATATTTTTGTGTGTTATAAATGTAATAAGGTAAATAAAAATAAAATTTGAGTTCCTTATTCCAAACTTAGACCCTCCAACTGATCACAATCTCAAAATAAACTAGTAAAAGGTATTGTCTACAAGGTTTATGCAAGTGGACGGTGTGTGCATGTTTGGGAACCCTTTATTTTCTTGTTTATTTATTTTTGAGAGTGAATAAATTACATAAAATACTTGAATAAATATCCTCATATTCATTTAATCACCCAATCCTCTATATACCACCTAATACCTCTTCACATCAAGTAGACTACTCATTGTCTATCCCAGTCATCCTCTGCTGACTGTGTGAGATATTTTAGGGTCCTATAGGTTTGATTTGTGTGAATTAGGAATTTGTAATGGTGTTAAATGATATATTTTAATTTATATTCACAATTTTACTTTTTTCATCCATTCAATTCTTTCACATACACTTTAATCCTTAAACATCCTTTCCTCTAGCCAAGACTATGTGTCCCCTGCTTGTAGGTGGATATTGATTCTACTAAAGTCAACCATGGTACTTATAGGTATTAAATTAATATATTTAGGCCAATATGTATGAATTATAACTGATATCCTCCTTTTAAGGTGCTAAGATTCTATTTGGGAAATCAAATTAGGTTACTGTCCTACCCTGAAAAGTTTTGCCTCCAAACCCTGCCTGTAGGTGGGTATAGCTTGATCTGAGTTTATTTATGATATGTATGGATTTTACCTTCATTAATTGTGGTCAAAATATATTTATTTTAAATATTTTACACCTTTAATTCCTTTAAAACACCTTTTACACCTCAAATTGGGTCACTATCTTGTTGTACTACTGTAGGTGCATATTTAAGCCTATGTACGGACATCAGGGTGTACAAAAGAAGCAAAACACTGCAATCAACCCTATCTAGGTGATATTTAGATCATAAAAGTTTCATGTTCAATATTGGAACCATTTAATTTTGGGGGTGTGGTCTATCACCAACTTGGGAAACAAGAGTTGCTCAAAGAGTTGAAATCCTATAGATTTCATTAATTGCTCTCAGTCATAAAATGACAAGTTTAGCCCTTTCACTAACTATCATCCTCTCATCCTCATGACCTAAAAATTGGTATAATTATTTTATTATGATATTGATATCACATCCACCCACTTATATGTCTTTAACTCCTAAAAACCTTATTTTATGCCATCCTGAAAAAGCTCTTGGACCTTTATTTAGATCTTTTGGGGACCTATTACATGAATCTCAATCATTTGAGATTTTGAAGTGGTCCCAACTCTATATGACAACCTAATCCTTTTAATTATGTCTAACATGATCTTCTAAATTCATTATAATTTTAATATAAAGTTTCATTTGTGTTTTAACACCTCAAAAGGGTCTTCAGATCTCTGTTAGCACCTATAGGTGCAATTCCATAGTGGTATGATTGTGTGGATGAATATGTAGACTATCATAGCCATTATTTTAAAAATTAAAAGGATAATTGATTTCTTCCAATATGAGATTTTTTTCAACATTTAATGACTTATGACACCATTCCATAGACGTGTCTCAGAGCTTTGCATATTTCACATAGTTGAATGATATCACAGTTATAGGGCAGACTGATTGAAAATCCTTTGTGAATGAAACTCCTGGAAAATTTGTTTTGAAATGGTATGGAAAGTTAAAGGAGGATC
Organism: Torreya grandis; assembly: GCA_037957365.1. Taxonomy (NCBI): domain Eukaryota; kingdom Viridiplantae; phylum Streptophyta; class Pinopsida; order Cupressales; family Taxaceae; genus Torreya; species Torreya grandis. Next base: position 63,521 of record JARHVA010005108.1, on the reverse strand, counting down.
AATATCACTTTTAAAACATGGAAAATACACTATCACAACCTCTATAATCTCTTGCAAAGCATGAAATTTTGGAAACAGTGAAAACATGCTTATCATCACACATAAGACTAGTCTGCAGACTTGAAGTGAATTTTATCATCAAAACAACTAAAAAAATGAAAAAAATCATGGTAAAAATAAGGATACATGGTAAAAATAATTTGGTATCAAACTCAACAAGTGGTTTGTATGGACTTGCTCACGATGAAGCAAAACCTATAGGGTTTATAGAATGACAAGCATATTTTCACAGTCAACTTCAAACGAATGGTTAATAAATAAAAGTTGATTATTATCAAACTTATTTATATTAAAATTAATGTATCTAAGTCTATAATATTCCCAAAATATCATTTTTTTGAAACTTTATGATTTGTTCGTACCAAGTACAAACTTGTAAGTGACTTCTTTATGCCAAGAAGGGTGAAAAGAGAGGTGAATAGTTTTGGCCAAGAAATGACACACACACACACACACACACACACACACACACACACACACACACACACACACACACACACACACACACACACACATATATCAAACCAAAAATTTAATTAATATTTATGGATATGAAGAGTTACATTTACACTTTTCCAAATGGCAAACTTCCCAAGAAAGTTGTACAAGTGCCATTTTCTCACCTTTTGCCAAGAAAACTACCTTTTCTGTGAACAACCTACCATATTTTTAGTTTTTTTAGTTAATTAATACTTTTTTTTAAACATGGGTCATGACATAATCTATTTGGACCTTCACATTTACCAAGAAAACTATACGAAACATTAAATGCACTTATTTTGACCCTTAAAATGACCTTGAATGATAAATAGACCTAGAAACTAATTAACCAAAGCTAACACAACATTAATTAACATCAAATTACCTATAAAAAACCTCGTGACAATATTTTATACTCCCTTATAGGCCCAATAATCAATTTTTTCACTAGAGGTGTCTTAATTTGACCTAAAAGTCAAATTTGGTGAACAAATTGGTGACTCATGGGGGTAGTATGCCTGCTATACTAACTAGACCAGTAGCCTTATTAGTCCATTGGGATTATGGAGTCATCTAAGGACTGAGACAAAAAAGAAAACCTTGACCATAAACATTACCAAGACAAAACAACTAATATTACCTCAACTGCACAAAGTAAAAGAAACACACACAAGGAAAGCAAACACACAACAAGACACACATAGGTGCTCCAAGCACTTAGGAGAAACAAGGAAATAACCTATTATGCACAAATATAAACTAAACATACCTATTTTCAAGGATCAAAATGAAAACTTCTTAAATCATCTTCATGGTGAGATGAAACATAGTGCCAAGCATGCTTCTCTTTAGATTGAGTGCTTTGTGGACCATACCTCTTCCTTAGCACTTATTTAATCTGATATCAAGTAGGTCATACTTAAATAGGTTTGAAATGTAGATATATTCCTATTTATAATGTTCACACACTTCATGTTACTGCCCACTCTTCATTTCATAGTCAACTTGTATCTCCTTAGTAGGCATGGCTTCAAGATAATTGGTTCCTTGTTCTTTAAAATATTGAGGCCAATAGGAGCTTGTCTCATCCTCCAAGATCTGATGTGTTTCTCCCAACTAGTTGAGAGAATGATATTCCATCTTGATGACTTCAAACATGTCATCATCAAATGCATATGATTCTTGAAAGGATAGATTTGAAATAATGCTTTTCCTTTTCATACTTACTTGTGTACCAATGTTGTCTTATCCATATTTGAATAACTCATAGCTTCTTTGAAGAGGGGTATAACCTACCCCAATTATTTCAAACAAGTCATATAAATACTAATTAATAACTTTTCCATGTTCATCCATGATATCTTACAAAGTGATGAAAGAGTTTATGATCATTTCTTCCTCTTTGGAAAAGGGAAGACATCCTTCCTCATCAACCCAATCTAAAATCTCCACACAAGAAATCACCTCTTCTTCATCTTTGATTAGATCATCTTCAAGGGATATTTCATCTATATTGGTCTCATGAGACTCTCCCAAGACTACCACTTCTTGAGGGATGGCTTGAAAGCGTTCTCCCTCCTTGATAGCACATTCTACTTTAGATATGGAGGCAAAAACTTGTGACTTATCTTTTTTTTCACCAAGGGGAGTCCCTATGGTGATCTCCTCCTCATAATTTATCATGAGGTCTTCTTTATCAACCATAAATTGATCATGTTCCTCTTCATTTGCCTCTCTCAAGATAGGTCCTTCAACACAAAGAAAACATTTTTCATCATCAACCAAGCAAAAATATTCAACACAAGGACTTACCTTCTCTTTATCACTTAAGACCTCTTGATGGATTTAAAAATGAACTTAAACTATCATAATCTGATCTAATTTTTCAAGGGTTTCAAGAATTTCAACCTCCTTCATGGTGATTCTAAGACTAGACATCTTGAAATCATGTGATCTAGCCCAATGAAGCTGCCAAGGAGGTCAGTTTTCTTCAAGCAAGAGTTCTCTTTCTTTATCAACCAACTAATCCTCCTTTGGTTCCCACACCATAGGTCCATCAAGGCAAAGGGTGATGGGGTAAGGACAAGATGAACTAGTTGATAGAGGTGGAATATAGATCTCAAAGTCAGATAGAGAATGCAAGATAAGAGACTCTTTGGGAAGCTCTTGAAGAAGGGGAAATGGGGTTTGTTTAGGCATAGGATCTTCTTTTGGGTCTAAACCTTCCATCTCACTTTTAATTAGAAATATAATCTTTGATTATATTCCTATATTTTCTTTGCTAGGTTTTCTTGGAGAAGCTTCTCTTGAAGTTGATAGGAATCATCATGGGGATAAGGATTGCATGAAGGCTACTATGGAATAAAAGAAGCTTCTTGAGGAAGGGTGGGATGGACTTGCAAAGGATCAAATCCATTATCCACTTCATACTCTTGGATAATGCTTCTATCTTATTTCTCACCCCATAAATCTACTATATTCATCTAACTTAGGATGTTAGGATTAGATGTCTTCTCAATTTCACACTCTTGGTCAAGACTTTTCTCCTTTCCCCATGATTCCACTATTTTGTTCCAAATTAGGACATTAGGATTATGAGTCTATTTTTGAGGTGGTGGAGATGCAATGTGAGAGGTAAATGAAGGCTTGATATCTAATTCTTTTTATACCAACATGGACTGAGGCAAATGTATATTAGCCAACTCAATTTGCCTATCAAGATTAGCTTCAAACACAAGGTTTCTTCTTTCAACTGTCTCCTCCAACTGATTTGGAAAAGAATGAATTTGATGGGATTGATTTGGATCATGAGTAGGGGTCATGTATGACTGGTATGGAACTTGGGAAAATGGATATGAAGGCTGATAGGTATGGTGAGGTTGCCTTTAATGAACTTTTAGCCTATCCTCTAAGGAAGAGACTAAACCACTCACATCAAGCATCTCACTTGTGAGCCTTTGCCAATTGGATCTCTTGATAGGTACCTATTCTCTCTTGACCAACTCAAATGCATCTCTTACCATTTTAATAACATGATTAGGAAATTCTATAGCATATCATCTTTGTGTGTCAAGATCCAACACGTATCTCTCATAGCCCAAAAGTGCTTCCTTGAAGGTGGAAATGGGATGATTAGAGAAAAGACTAGGTTAAATAGGAGGGGTAAAACATTGATAAAGATGGTTATAATAATGATACAACTCATGATAGGGCTGAATACGGTCATATTAGGACTAATAATGATCATAACAAGGTTGACCAAGAACTTGTTCATATTGATAGGGAATAGGACAAGATGGGTATGTCTCATCGACTTGTGTAAGACAAATCTCAACACAAAAATTAACCATGAATCTTCATTGAAAGAAATAACACAAAGAAATATGTTACCACCAAACTTCAAATGATAACCTAGGCTGATTAACTAGTTGATATGTCTTTGGAGTTTCCATTGATGCTTGAAAAGATGCCTCAAAAGGTTGATGTGTTGAAAGACAACACTAAAAATCCTTCAACTCTTGGAACAAGAGTCCCACCAGGCATACCAAAAAAAATTATCACTTGGATATGCACCCTTTTAGGAGATGTAAATCTCTCCTCATCCAATTGGCACAATGGAATCACCTCCAGGCTTGTGGGTAGCCTAAAGAATGAGGTGAGTCTCTAGATAGGGCTAGTTCCCTTGATGTACCACTATGGATTGAACCTAATACCAAATTTTAGGGGTGAAAAGGGAGAAATATAAATAAAATAAAATATAAATTAAATAGGTGATACACCAAATAAATTTTATGACTTTCAAACAATTGCATTCTACATTTGAGACCAAGAAACTAGCCAAAACATACACATTTCCAATCCAAGTCTTCTTGCATCAATATTACATTATGAGGTTATGGAAGAATTTATTATGATAAGAGGATTATAAAATCAGCCTTTAATGGCAAAAATTACTTAAACATGAACATCTCTTGGTACACTTCACATGCCTTACAAGAAGAGGCTGCAAATAGGTGAAAGAATGTGACAACTTGCTAAGGAATCCATAGTCTTCACTAAGTAAACCCAAAATTAAAGTAGAAATCACTAAGTAAAGTCATGGAATAGGTAAAAATTATTCATTTTATTGATAAAAATTTATAAAAATGAGTAGGGATTCACCACACTCAGGTGGAGCATCCCCTATAATGCCAAAATGGCTAGCTCTTATAGAGTTTGAGAGAGAGAGAAAAGGAGAAGTCCAAGGGTCACAAGGGAACTTGTAAAGATGATAAAAGGATTTAATTATGCATGTGATAAGGATATGTAATTAACCATGAAATTTATATAACTCTAAATGTCCATACAAGTCATCAAATTTATGCAAAGTGGCACAAAACTCCTCTTTTTGCATAGAAAAACCGCCTTCATGATTGGGCCTATTTGAAATTACCATAGCTGATGAGGAGTAGGTATAATTATTTGAATAGAATGGAAGGATATTATAAATTACTCTCCATGAATTATTTTCATTATTAATCCTCTGGAGTCATTTCAAATTAAGCTATCATCATCTATTGTCTAGAAAATTACCCTTTCATGTACCCTACACACTTGGCCTAAAAATGGACATCCATTGTCCATGAAAATATATGTGAAGAAGTGAATTAAACCTTTAAATACCATCCATGGATATATAAGCATCATGGAAACCTTAAAATGAGCTGACTTGATATTCTACATCTTCTTCACTGGCTTGCCCAATATTCCAGATTTAACTAGCTGAGTTGAATCACCTAGTTGGGGTAATGATAAGTTATTTAATTAAATTAAATTAATATTATGAGTTATTAAAATTCTAAATATTATCTCTAAATTTTTTTCATCTCTTAACCCTTCTTGTAACCTGTACAACACATAAAACAATTATAAAAACCATGTTTCTGCCCCCATCCATACAAGTCTGTACAACTCATCTTGGCATGAAGTATCCTTATGGAGTCATATAAAACATCCAATAATCATTATAGGAAAACTAGTCCATTAGAGTACATCTCTAACTCCATTTTCTCAAACTGGTCCTAGCTGAGGGTTTAGTAGGGTTTTAGGCTTGTTTTTGGTCTTAAGGTTGGTTCATAAATATCCAACATCCAAACTACCAAAAAATAATAAAAAGGTGATATTTAGAAACCATATTAAACTCAAATAAATATTTTGGCACCCATGCAATGCCTCATGAAAAATATGAGCATTGAAAGTTCTCCTATCGAGCTCTTTTCCTCCCTTACACAAGCCTCAACTATCCTAAAGCCTAAAAAAGACTTATTTATGATTTAATATGCTCCAAATAATATTTGAAACATAATTATTCATCCCATAAAATTTTCCAAATTCATTTGAATTCTCTTTCAGGATTGAAAAAGGAGTTGGTACCTTGTTTAGATTTAGGCCTAGTCATGTTTGGTAAGTCTATCTACACTTTGAAGCTCAAAATAACTTCCTTAAAAGATTTAAATTACTATTGATAGGTTATAAAATTATATCATGACGTCAAAAACATATTAAAATTCATTGGAGTGTTTGTTTCATGTTGGAAATGAAAATGACTCTTTGTTTGGGCCTTAGGCAAACCCTTGTCTAACAGGCTTAACTGCACTTTAGGAATTAGATTGACCTTTGGTGACTTTACCTATCCTCACATAGATAAAACACATCATTAAATTCTCAAAAAAAATTATTTAATAGATAGGAAATTATACTTAAATCTATAAATGAAGTTGGTATCTAGTTTGGGTTTTAAGCTATAATCCTTGCCTTTAGCCCTGATTGTATCCTTGAGAGTCTAAGCTATGTTGTTTGGTTTAATTAATATGTGAAGTGTTAATAATTATAAAATATATTTTTTCCAAATTAATACACATCCTTTCAAACTTCAAACAAATCTTGATCCATTTATTCTATTCATTTCTTAAGGTTGTAAGGGTTTATGTACAAAGGGAGTGCCCTCTTTCTAAGACAACATAGAGGTCACTGCCCTATCTTCAAATAAAAATGTGGATATTTTATGGTTTTATATATGTAATTATGGAACTCCAAACAAAATTTTAGTTCCTGAATCCAAACACAGACCCTCCAACTGATCAAAATCTCAAAATAGACTAGTAAAAGGCATTGTCTACAGGGTTTATGCAAGTGGACGGTGTGTTCATGTTTGGGAACCCTTTAGTTTAGTTTTTATTAATTTATGAGAGATAATAAATTACATAAAATCCTTTAATAAATATCCTAATATTAATTTCATCACCCAATCCTCTATATTCCACCTTATACCTCTTTACATCAAGTATATTGCTCATTGTCTATCCCAGTCATCCTCTGCTGACTGTGTGAGAGATTTCTAGGGTCATGTATGTTTTATTTTAATGAATTATGAATTTTTAATGGTTTTTAAGGATATTTTTAAACTTATATACACCATTTTATTCTTTTCATCCATTCAATTATTTCACATACACTTCAATCCTTAAACAACCTTACCTATAGCCAAGATTGTGTGTCCCCTACCTGTAAGTGTATATTGTTTCTACTGAAGTCAACCATGGTAATTAGAGGTATTAAATTAATCTAATTATACCACTATGTATTAATTTTAACTGATATAATTATTTTAATGTGATAGGAATCTATTTGGGAAATCAAATTAGGTCACTGTCCTAAACTAAAAAGTGTTGTCTCCAAACCTTGCCTGTAGGTGGATATAGCCTGATTTGAGTTTTTTATGATATTTATGGACATAACTTGAGGTAAAAAGGAATTTATTTTAACTATTTTACACCTTTAATGAATTTAAAACACCATTAAAACCTCAAATTGGGTCACTGTCTTGTTGTACTATTGTAGGTGCATATTTAAGCTTCGATATGGACATCAAGGTGTACAAAGGAAGCAAAATACTGCATTCAAACCTCTCTAGGTTATATTTAGATAATAAAAGTTTAATGTTAAATATTTTAATGATTAAAATTTGGGGGTGTGTTCTAGCACCAAATTGGTAAATAAGATTTTCTCAAAGAGTTGAAATCCTGTAGATTTCATTGATTGCTCTATCACAAAATGGCATGTTTAGCCCTTTCACTAACTATCCTCCTATCATCCTCTTGACCTAAAAATTGGTGGATGTCTTGTATTATTATAGATATATCATATACACCAATTTATATGTATTTAAATATTTCCAACCATGTTTTATGCCATCCTTAAAAAGCTCATGGGCCTCTATTTAAACCTTTTGGGGACCTATGGCATGAATCTCAGTCATTTGAGATTTTAAAGTGGTCCCAAATCTATATGCCAGTTTAATGATTTTAAGTATGCATAAAATGATCTAATAAATGTATTATAATTTCAATAAAAAGTTTCATCCATTTTTTAACACTTCAAAAGGGTCCTCAGATCTCTAATAGCACTTGTAGGTGCAATTCCATGGTGGTATGACTATGTGGATGAATATGTAGACTATCATAGCCATTATCTTAAAGATTAAAAGGATTAATTGATTTATTCCAATATTATAATTTTTTAAAAATTTAATGACTTATGACAGCATTCCATAGATGTGTCTCAGAGCTTTGCATATTTCACATAGTTGAATGATATCACAGTTATAGGGCAGACTAATTGAAAATGCTTTGTGAATTCCATTCATGGAAAACTTGTTTGGAAATGGTATTTAAAGTTAAATGAGGATAAATATAAATTTTAAAACATGGAAAATACATTATCACAACCTATGGAACCTCTTGCAAAGCATGAAATTTTGGAAATAGTGAAAACAGGGTTATCATCACACATAAGACTAGTCTGCAGACTTGAAGTGAATTCTATCATCAAAACACCTAAAAACATAAAAAAAATAATGGTATATGTAAGGATACATGTTAAAAATAATTTTGTATCAAACTTAGAAAGTGGTTTGTATGGAATTGCTCACAATGAATCAAAACATGTAGGGTTCATAGAATGACAAGCAAATTTGCACAATCAACTTCAAATGAGTGGTTCACAAAGCACAGTTGATAATTATCAAACTTATTGATATGAAAACTAATGTATATGAGTGTATAATATGTATTTTGCCTAAAACTCTATGATTTGTCCATACCAAGTACAAACCTGCAAGTCACTTCTTTATGCCAAGAAGGGTGAAAAGAGAGGTGAATGGTTTTGGCCAAGAAATGACATCTTTAGATCAAATAAAACATGGAATTGATCTTGTGAGAGATAAAGAGTCACATTTACACTATTTAAAAGTGGCACACTTCCCAATGAGGCCATATAAGTGCCATTTTCTCACCTTTGCCAAGAAAACTACCTTTTCTCTGAACAACCTACCATCTTTTCAATTTTGTTAGTTACTTAAGACATTTATGGACACATGTGGCATGAAATAATCTATTTATACCTTCAAATTTCCCAATAAACTCTTAAAAAGCATTAAATGCACTATTTTTGACCCTTAAAATGACCTAGAATGATAAATAGACCTAGAAACTAATTGAACAAAGCTAGTACAATATTAATTGACGTCAAATGACCTATAAAACACCTCATGACTATGTTATACTGCCTTATAGGCCTAAGAATCAATTTTTTCACTAGGGGTGCCCTAATTTGACCTAAAAGTCAAATTTGGTCAACAGTCATATCATAAGTTCTATACTGATAACTAATTATAGAATTGATTGTCATATGTGTAACTAGAGAAGGTGGAGGGATTGGTGAATTCCATTGTATGAATACCTTTGTTCATTGTGAAATAAGTTGAATTGTCTTATGAGTTATCTTAGGATGCATTGTAGAATTTTCATATTTATTTTAACCCTTATTAATTACTTGTGATGAAATTAAATGCTTAAGAAGGTATACCTTTTTCCCTTTAACTAATTGTATAGATATATTTTATACAGTTGAAAAAAAATATTTAGCATTATGCTTTTGAATGGGTGTAGTGATTATCTTGGTATAGTGTTTGGAGTAGGTGTCATAATTATATTTTTATGGTGCTCTTAGATGGGTATCAAAACCTAGTATGGTGTTGGTGGGGCAGGAGGGTGAATGACCATTGAATATATAGGATACTCATAGAAAATTCCCTAAACTTTGACCACTTTATTTTAGTGGATGTATTTGAGGCATCAATTAACTGTAGATGGTACTGATTGAAGCTTTTAAATCCAAGGGCATCCCAATAACATGTTGAATACCCCTATTCTTGGAAAGACTAAAAATGGGGTTTACATTGTTTTTAGACCCACTTGAAGCTCAATAATATTATATGCTTAAGGGTATCCTATGTATGACCATCAAAGGCCTTTATTATCTTTGATTTAACTTGTAAATCATGTTATGCATATCTAAGATTTTAAATTAGTGTCATTATGCATACATTTTTACTTGATCCATTATCAATAATGAAACTATGAATATGTTTCTTGTTGATGTATACACTAATAAAAAGTGCATGCTTATCTAAAGCATCAAAATTGATTTCACTATCATCAACTATGATTACTAGACAATGTGTTAATGTTCTTATAAATGTTCCAATGATTTACTCTATTAGATGGACATATGACTTAGGAGGAAGATGCATGTTATATGCCTGATGTACTTCTAACTTGTCTATATTATCTATTGAACCATGATTTAGAATTACTAAAAAAAATAAGATTTGAATTATCATTGTATTATGATATTTCAAATAGTGATATTTTATAACAAGATAAGAGGAGGTTCAACAACCTTTTAAATTGCCTCCTAGGTGGAGCTTCCAATTGAAGCTTGTTTGAGGGTTGTACTATTGCATTACCTATTACCTTGGCTTTATTTTTTCTCTTATTAAATTTGAATTTGTAGTTTGGCTTGCTTTGAAACTTTACATTTGATGTAGATGGAGTGATTGGTGTATTCTTTAGCTTGTTTAATGTTAAGATCTTAACTTTTATTTCCTTAGCTATATGACATGGCTTGTTAAAGGATTTGTATTTATCAAACATTATTGATTCATGGAGATGTGTAAATAATATTTGAAAAAATATATCTTGTTATTAATTATCTTCTATATATTTTATCATATTTTCTATCATAGTTTTGTACCATATAACATATTAAATGATTTGCTCATTTAAACCTTGCTTGAGTTTAGCAATTTTTACATAAGATAATTTTTTGCTAATGTTGATTGAGAAATGAGATAAAAATTGGTCTACCAATGGTTTTAATGCTATAATTAATTGTAGTAGGATATCATAGAACCATCAGAGTGTATAGTCTTTGAGACTTTTTGGAAAGAGTTTGGTAAGTAATTTGTCTTTGTAAACATAGTCTAAAACTGTTACATGGAAGGAATGAATATGTTGTTTGAGATCACATTCAACCTGATAAAATGGTAGCTTTGGTTATAAAAAGCCTATTGGTAGTGGGTAAGAGTTTATTTCAGGTGTCAAAGGATAATGAATTAGAGTATGATAATCCATGGCATGAATAGTTTTAGAAACATCTTGTTCTAATTACAATATTTTAGCATGTAAGGCTAGAACAATTTGCTTAAGAGAAGATACATTAGGTGAAGTTGTAATTTGACATTATGTGGTCATCAAGGGAGGTTTTTATGATTCCCTTGTATCAATAGGAATGTTAATCTATTTTAAACCAAGAGATGCCCCCATACCCAAGGATATTGGTGCATATGTAGTTATAAGGGTGATATATGAATGGTAGTAATAGTATTAAGTATATCATATGAAATGGAATTTGACTATATTTTATTTTTATCATGTCTTGTAGTGTATAATAATCCATAAATATTATATGGGTTGGCATTAAGATAATAATTGAATTCTATGCCATTAATTTCCCCCTCTTTTTTATATTAATAATATCAATATCAATTTCCATAATAATTTCATCAAGAGGATGAAGAGTAGTCCTTATAGAATTCTAAATTTATAATTGTTCTTATTCCCAAGTTATGCTAGACTTTAAAAATATTTTCCTTTATGGTGCTTTTATCTTAAGAGTATTATAACCAAAAAGTGGTTTGATTGAGGATTGAGATTGTACATTAATGCTTTTGGCCTTGTTATGATTTTTGGGTTTGATCCATGCATATAGATAATGAATAACAAATTGGAAAGTAAAATAACATGTAATACTTAATTTCAAAAGACATGAACTATATGTACTTAGTATGATTAAGATTTGAAACTTTTGGGGTTTTGTAATAAAGAGAAAAGGTGAAAGTAATCAAGTTGTGTTTGGTTTGGAATATCTTATATATATTAATCCTAGTCGTAGATATAAAATATGAATATGATTTTACTAATTACAAAGGACACCACCATTTCCTTAGCCACACTATCCCATCTTATGGAGTACATTGAGAGTAACTTCCTGGGACTAACTACTTGTTGGTGCACTATAAGATAAAATGGTTGAAGGATTCTTATGGATGAAAAAAAACCCCTAGGAATTTATGATATATCATGAGATACATGTAAACTATAATAAGTGAATAGTTTCATCTAATGGCTCAAATATTGAGGCAATACTCCTCACACCATGGTGTTGAAAAAACTACTAATCGATTTGCCTATAAGGACAACTCCTATGAGTTATAAAACTATTGGAACATAATTTATAGTAAAACAAAGCAAAATAAAAATGAAATCATAAAGTAGAGGTTCGAGAAAAGGCTCAAGTTTACCAATATGTTTTACCCTATTTTTGATAAAACACTCATTGTGATGAAGAAGTGTCATTATGCATATATAGTTGTAAAATTGGAAATATCATAATACTAAAGATATACAAATGTTTAACTATATTGATTTTAACATATAATTTATTTTTTGTAAAGTAATAAGAAGAAATATAATTAGATTTCACATTGATTTATGTCAATTTTTATGACCATTTGACTATAAAAATTAGAAGCATAGATGTCTGTGTAGGTTCAATATAAGAATTACGGACATAAAATAAATATATACATGTTTGATGTAAGTGGACAATGGTGGAAGTGGTCTAGTTTAAATACCATAGACTTGTCCTAGTTGATTATGATAGACAACAAGTAGGAAAAGATAGAGGTAGAAAAAATATGGAAATGACAAAATAGAAGCAAAAGTAGAAGATGTTGCTTGATAGGAGCATTGTAATAAAAAATGATGAGGTGCACTTGATTTCATTGGCCTTAAACCTATCTAGGTTGATTATGCATCTAAAAAAAATGATGAACTTATTTTTATTATGAATGATGAGAAATATAAGATATCAAACTTGGGGTTTGGTTGTGCTGAAATTATTGTATATCTTCTCTTGTATGTAAAACCCATAGGGCACTTTGATAGCTTGAAAACCGACAATAAAAAGAGGGGAGTATAATGGGTTAAGATGACCTCAATCACCCCCATGATGATTTATCATTGCTTACATATCCAATACTCTAAGGAGGTAAATCAAGCCCACTTAGAGTTAATGTGAATTTTTTTCATTTGACTATATGTATGTAACTAGAAGATGGCCTTGATACTTGATGATGATCTCTCTTGACTTGATTTAGAGGTATCTTGAATTGTATTATGGCTACTCCTTATGAATAATACAAAATTTGGGTATAATAGGGCATGTTTACTCAATGTGTAGAAGTGTAAATGCTTGTGCAAAGTGAATAACAAAGTTAGGATAATTAATCACTCTTGAAATGTATTTATATATGAATCCTCTAAAATTTTCATTTAGTTGATCTTATGAAATGTGTGGGAAGGCCCGATATATTGATTTTAAATTTGAAAACTAGCCATTATTTGGCACTAGACATGGCCAACGTAAATAGTCAAGGGCATAGTGCACTATTATCAGCTTAGAGTGGCCTTGTCTACGAGTAATAGAAACGAATGTGCTTTTTAGGGAACAATCTAATGATGTTTTTATATATCTTAAGTATTTGAAATTGAAATTTTTGTATAGTGATAATGACCAAAAAAGGGTCAAAACCACATATAGATGAATGACATAAAGTAATGGAGAATAAGAGTCATGTAATTGGGTGAAAGTCTTTTACTTAGGAATATCTCAATAATTAACATTTTCAAGTACTTGGGACCAAATTTATGTGTCTACATATATATTTATGTATACCAATATTGTGTTTGATAACTTTATTCCTTTCAAAATCATTTATTTTGAATTCCATTGATAGAGTACGAAAGTTATATTTACATTCTTGCATAGATTGGTATTTATTCTATTGTATTAATTTCCATTGTATGTACTTTTCCTCATAGTAGTCTTCTAGACAAACTCATTTGTAAAAATTAAACAAAGGCACTCTAAGAGGGATCTATGATGACTATATAGTCATCTTTTTCATCTTCCTTAGTTTATTCAAGGTGAGTCTCTCACCATTGTTGGATTTGGGGTTCATATTTCAATAGAACAAATGTTTTTTGCTTTGACCTTGAGAAAGTGGTTACAAATAAAATAGGACTAATTTTTTGATTCAATTTTAAAGGGCATCCACTTTTATTTTACCTTCAAACATCGAGATATCAAAACTTACTTATACCTTAAAGGGTGTGGAACCTTGGAAATGTTCTGCTTTTGGATTTATCGATATGATTATCAACAATTTTTGGATAATTTGCACAAAATTAGCATTATTTCAACCCTTTTCTTTGCCAAAGCCTTTTCATCATTGCCTTTACTAGATCTAAGGAATTTGTTCCTCCTTCTATATCCATCTATGATCACTTATGTCTATTAGGAAAATTATCAAATTAATCTCTTGTCTCCAATCCAAACTTATGATAACTTGATCTCGTTTGATGGAACATGCATAATCTAAATTTTTATGATACCACTAATCTATATTGAGGATTCAATTCAAGGGACAACACACCAATTGCTAGTGATTAGTGTTTTATAATAAATTCAAACTCTTCTCTATTGAATTGATATAGATTTGTAAGAGTAAGAAACAAGGCTTTATTGTAAATCTTAAGATAATTTATAAAATGATTTTTTTAGAAGATATATTAGTTTTCCACTTTGAATTAAAATAGGGTAAACCATTGTCTTATAGCTAAAGAAAAGTTCTAAAAAGAGTAAATTAATTTAAAGTTAAAAGCAAGACTAGTAATATCTACTCAACATGTATAGGCACAAAAGCATGAGTTTTATTAAAGCTAAACGTAACTAATAATATCATTTGAACATGCATAAGTATGCAAATAGAAAAAGTCCTAAGACTAAGAGATCTACTTGCAAAATAATCACTAATAATACCCAGTTCGGTTGGGCCACCTTTTTAGGGTCAATCTTTTTGAATATTCTTTATTTTTCTATTATAAAATCTTTCTAAAATTATTGGCTTACCATAAATGCATTTTCAAAGCTAACACTCAATTTCGAGGCTCTCTTTGCTTCGAAAAATGCACCGAAGGCATTTTAAACTTTAATTTATGTTATATTGAAGTTTTTTGAAAAATCATAAAATTTTGAAAATAAACCATTAATCTTATGTAGTTATATCGAGTCATTATTAGGATCATGGAGGCATGCCACATGATTATGCTCATTAGAGAGTGCCTATGACTAAGAATCCCATGCTTGGATGATTCTTGGAGGAGTATGGTGCTCCTAAAACCTCCCTTGACATCTAAAATATGAGCTAATCTCTACAAATAAGGAAGGAGTTAGTGATACATTTTTTATGGACTTTGACTTCAATGCTTTGAAACACAAAATATAAAATGCCCACAATTGTCATGTGGGGCGGAGGAGTATGGTGCTCCTTCTAAAACCTCCCTTGACATCTAAAATCACGATAAATCTCTACAAGGAAGGAGTTAGTGATGTATTTTTTATGGACTTTGACCTCAATGCTTTGGAACACAAAATATGAAATGTCCACAATTATTATGTGGGCCGACACCACATAGGTTGGGATTGAGGGGGTTGGGTTACCATGATGTAAATCCATAGAGAGGAATATCCTTTCATTGGCATGTCTTCATCAATATCTACAATGACCATGTTTAGAGGATGACAAGGTTAAATATACATAATTCTAACATCCTCTCAGCTTGGCATGCCAATATGGAATGCTAATCTGTACTCCCATAGTACAATGTGCTAAAGTATATTGTTAAATACGATGGAATGTTAATCTGCACTCTCATAATACAATGCGCTAAGGTATATTGTTAAATATGATGAAATGCTAATCTGTACTCTAATAATACAATGTGCTAAGGTATATTGTTAAATATGCATTAAAGGAAAAGAAAAGAGCCTCCATTGGTTGCATATGAAAAATTCTTAAGTCAATCACTATTGAGAACTAGAAAAGCATGAAAATTTCATAACATGCATGGCATGTTAACCGAGAATGTAAAGAAATTGAGCCTATTGACAACGAAGAACAAAGTGGTGATAGAATGTGTAATCAAGGACTCTCATAAACAAAAGAATGGCAGCACTTATCTCAACTTCAATCTAATACCAAAATAGAATTTAATGATCATGAAAAAAACGTTGTCGAATGCTTCCCTGTTGTTTATAGCCGTGGACCGAAAACTGATGTCAAAAGGGCATGCCAGCAATTTGAGAAAGAAATCGATGACGCCCAAAAGAAGATGCAGATTTAAGGATCTATTGTGAAGTGACTTAATAGTCGCTCTACAAATTTACAATCCATTCAGTAAATTTAATTTTGTTTCTAAAACATCCATTATCAGTCGAATCAATTTCAAAAGCTAGATTTAGATCAGAGCAGGTAGTTCCTACTCCATTTATTTTCCACATTGACAGAATTTAGATCAGAGAACGCTGTACACTTTATTTCTGCTTTCATGAAATCTATAATCAATTAAAAACTAATTCCGTTAGTAGATTTCAAATAATTAAAATTAAGATCAAATACACAGTAGACTAAACTTTTCCTTTTTTCCCAAAAGATCAAGAAATCAAAAATATCTGAGAATTCAAATTAAATTTAGATGTTAACGCCATCATACACATGGCTGAACTTGATCAAAGATGGAAGTAATAAGGAAGTAATATTGATTAAATTTAGATGTATACTCCATCATACAGATAATGATGGGCAGATCATTTAAAATGAGAAATAGATAGAGTGAATTTCATTTGCCTTTCTTGACCTGATATATTAAATAGAATTAAATAATCCATACAGCCCCAAACAGATTCAAATGAATCACTCACTGTGTTCTTTTGACCGAAGCTGGCATACATCGATCTTGCAAGAAGAATAAAAAAAGAAGTATCCCCAGTTAAAAAACCATGTGTCATGTGTCAGTGTGAATGGGGAGGACCCTCATGAAATATGGAGAGCATGTGCTTGATGTAACTGGTGAGGCGAGGGTGCACTATCACCACGTCTTTCATTAATTCATTCTGCGGAACATATTTGCAACCAATCGCAACAGGAACCCTCGGAAAGTTTAATTCTGGCGAACGTGTCGGCCTACGCCAGGTGTGACATGACAGCATGCCAGGCTCTGGCAGAGGCGTCCCTCTCATGGTATACGGTGTATGTCTCGCATTATTCAGGGTCACCAACTCTACGGACTGCACCTTTACAATATAATTCCCATCGTAGTAATCTTCTTCTTCTTCTGGTCTTTGTGGGGGATTAATGGCCGAACAACTAGGACAAGGCGGGTGATGATGATACAGCTGTGTGTCACTTTCTGGGAGGAAGGCATAATAGGTCTGGCCTAAACCGCGGATGGCAAACGTTCGATTCTGGGTGCCATCGTTTAACACAAGAAAGATTTCTCCCGGTTGAATGAAGACATGTGAATGAAGAAGGTCCATCAACAGCCACACGGGAAGCCACGCCTCAAGCAGGCCTTGTTCGCCAATGTCCACCACTAATCTTGACCTGCTTTCTTCCGTGGGAATCTCCTCTTCGAGAGTGGGACGTTGTAAATGCAGAAGAAGCCACGCAGCAGGCGTAAGCACTGCAACAAGAAATATTATCACCTTCAATGCTCTCCGAATCAACCACGCCATTATGCAGGAAGCAGCTGAAACCAGTTCTGCTACGGCGTCTTTATAACCAGAAAAGAATCAGAAATTAGGGTTAAAACAGTGGATGAAAGACAAGACAAGAATTAGAGTAATAAAGAAATGAGGTTTATAATTACATACCTAAGCTGGTCTCTAAAGAAGCAGAGAGATGAAATGGAGAGACCAGTTCAGGTCTTCAAAGAAACAAAGCAGAGCGAAAGAACAGCACCGCTAGAGAAGAGAGAGAAATGAAATGGACTGTTCACCTCTTTCTTTGTTCTTCGATTGTAATGGTAGGTGGCTTATATAACAATTCAGTTAGGATTCTTGAAGTAGTGAATAAAGCTACGTTCATTTTTAAAATAACGCAAAGGACAACACATTAAGTTCATTGTTAATGGAAAACTGCCATGAAATAATCTCAATGCTAAAGATAAGATAGTGCAATTTTTAGTTTCCCAAAGTTGAACAAGGATAGAAGTTTTGAAAATTTTCTAAATAAAGGCAATGTAGGTTGGCCACTAAGCATAGTATCTAAATAAAGTTATCCTCTAGGGGATGGGTTCTGGATGGAAAAGCAAAAAGGGTTATAGATTCAGTACCAAGTTATTTAAAGCTCAAAGAAAGTCTAGAATAAATGTTTTAAAGTCTTCAACTTACTACAAGCATTGTAGTAGGGCATTTCAAATAAGAAATATCAATATAGTGCAGTCTCTCTCCCAACGAAAGCCGTTGATAAAATAAGCACCACAAAAAATGTGCAAGCTTAGTTTCAAGCTTAGCTTCTCAAATCCCAACAAGATGTGAAGAGTTTTGTCTCCATCAGTTATTTAATTTGCTAAGAACCAAATAAAATGGATCGATAATTTCATATAGAAGGCTTGGAGACTAATGCTTAAATGGTGTGTCACAGTTCCAACACCAATCTTTTCACCATGCCATAAGCAACTATAATCCTAGTTTGTGCATTATTAAATTAGGAATAAGCTCCTATTTATGCAAAAATGATAGCATATAAAAGGCAAGCTACTTATATTTTCTCTAAATAACAAGCCGTGACAATATAATTCATTTTTCTAAAAAGAAAAAGGGATTTAATACTAATAGTTTTCAAGAGTAGAAGGCTATCATTGGTGGAAGTGAGGGACCACTAGGTTTTATGCTCATTGATAGAAAATCCTTATCTAAATTTTGTATTAGTACATTTGAGGAATGACTTTACTGACTCAAATTCTTTTCAAATGGTTTGAGCAACAAAAGACCCCTCAATCTTGACTAGGGCAGAGGTAATGAGAATTTTTTTGAGACCAATGTGTTTGCCAAATGGTTTTTCCATAAGGTGAACCTACAAAAATACAGTGTCAAATAAAAAATTTCCATGCCTTAGAACCTTTAATGGTGTGAAAAATCTATTTATCATAGAGTAAAATGCTTTGCCTGTGAACATCAATTATAACTATGCTTCCTTTCTCCTGTAGGGGACAAAAAACTTCCCATGAAACCTTATGAAAGCCTCAAATATTCTTGGAATTATCACATAAAAAGTATCTGAGCAACATGAAAAATTTGTCATAGGACAATTTTAAAGGCACCAAAAAAAAAGCAGTATACATTTTTAGTCATAAGAATCTTGTTGCAAATATGGTATCTACCTACCGAGGACAAGGGTTTGGTAATCCATAAAGTAATTTTATTTTTTGCTCTCTACAAAAAATATTGACATATCTTAGAAGGGATGCTTTCAAAGGAAAAATGGCTGCCCAATAATTTCATAAATCTTTCCTTCATTAATCCATTTTCACTTAAAATTATTTAGTCATTCAGGAACTCGCATCATACTCTAGTGATAATATTAAGTTTTAGACCATTATAAACTTGATCCAAAGGCTTTACAATAGGTATCAATGAAATACATAGCTTATTAAAAAATATTCATTCTCAGCAAGAGTGAGAAAGGATTTATTAGTGAAATGACCATTAAAAAGAAGACTCCTCCTATTTAAGAGAACAATACCCCACATGAGACATTTCTTGATGTTAAAATACATAAGATAGACAAAAATAAATTTCAAGAGCTAATGGAAAACCTTGTCTAAGTGAATGTAAAATACCAAATCTCTCATACTTATGACCATTACAAATTAAACATGTTATTGCATCATAAAATAGGATTTCTATAGTAGAGATAAAAAATCTAGAAACTCTAAAGTTTTCAATATGGAAAGAATGAAAGGCCATTCCATATTATCATGGGATTTTTAAAAATATATTTTTAGAAACAAAGTCCACTAATGAGAGGTGAGAGCCCATTCCATTCCTTCTCACACAACAATTATGTTGTTAATGATCTAACATTTTTTTATGAAACTTGTTTGCTCTAGTCTAACAATTGCAAGGATGATGTGTCATAGGTAGAACATGAAATATTCATCAATAATATTGTAAGAAACATTTAATAAAGCAGTGGATCTACAAATGGTAATGATCTTGGGTTCCCCAAATTTAGGGACAAATTTAATATGATTAATAAGTTTCCATAATGATTTTGTCTTGAAAACTTGATATTAAATCTGAAGCAAGTTTGGTCCAGCAAAATGCCATGGGGCTTTGTAGATTCACAAGGAAACCCAACAATTCTAATAGATATATCATTAACCATATTTTATACCACCAAAAAAAAAATAGAAAGTGGTACATCACATATACATTGAGCATAAGGGATAAACTTTCAATAAAAAACATGTAAAAAATCCTAGAAAGCTTGAGCTCATTCCATAGAATTCTCTTGGCCTAAAACACTAGTTTATAATGATCTAGATAGGATAAAGATATATCAATAATCATTATAATGAACCCATGAGAGAATTAAATGGATATATCTAATCCATGAATTTATTAGCCCTCAAATACTAAAAGGACAAAATTGAGTCCTGATTTCCAACTTTGAACCAGAGTAAGCGAGAATGTATTTTATCTCCTTTGGCAATATGATACTTCATAAACCTAAGTTTTTGTTTGAGATTAAAAACCATTACTTATCATTAAATATTGAATGAGCTATGTTATAGCTACAATCGAACCTTTTATAATTCTTCGACCAAGCAATTATATACCCACTTTCAAACTTTCCCCATTTACTTATTGTAGTGTTAAAGAGAGGTGTTAATGTAAGTGACAAAATCACTCAACCACTCAATCTATTTTAAAATATAAGGCAAACATGGCACAAGAATCTAAACTCATGAAATTAGTTAGATAGTACTCTTGTGAGCAAGAAGTGACATGTTTAACAAGAACTAGATAAGATGGATATTTTGTAACATGTCTCCCTAATCCATCAGAAAGTGATGGGGGTGTGGTTGGAAAGAAAAATCTTTGGCTGGATGGTGATATGTTTCGAGTTAAAGTTTTGAAATTTGAACACATGTTGGTCAACTAGAATGACAAGTTCTATCCTTTTGAGGACATTATCAAAGTCTACATGGAAATTAGATTAAGTAGACTAATGATTTGGACTATTAATCTACCACCAAAAGAGAGTACTTGAAACCATCAATAATTTTTTAAATAAAACCAATTTTCACACTCACAAGTGCACCATTACATCAATAATGTGGTTTCAAACATATTAAAATATACACAAATGAACTACTTGGAGAGAGGCAAGTTATCTTCCAAAAAACACCTTAATGTCACTCTTTCTAGGTAATCATTAGATGCGTAGACATAAATGATGGCCAAAACATGAAATCAAAATCAATCATGATCCACCTAACATGATGCATAATATATTCCCCCATGTAACTAATAGATGATTTTAACTTGGATTAAAATAAATATACTAGCACTATCATGCCCATCCTTGTGAGAGGTGTTGTATTCATAGTGTCTAACTAAATACATATGATTACATTAGATAGACAATATTTCTTAGATAATGTTGATATACATCTATGATATGAATTCAAAATCTTAAAACAAAAGAAAATTAATGATATATAATTTAAATGTTTTTAAATTTTTCACATGTTTAAATTATTAGACTAATTGATTCAACAAAAGAGAAATAAATAATTAATGAAAATAAATTTTTAAGATAAATAATTTTAAAGAATAGAAAAACATGTACATGTCCCAGAAAACCTTGTTAAATAGTAAAAATATATATTACTATAACATTTTACAAAATAAGCTCAAATCCTATAGATGAAATTTATGAATTATATAGCACCTCAGTCTTGTACACTTGGAAAACTTAGAACTTGGTTGTTCCTTTAGTAATTTAGACTTGTAGAGTTGATGTCCCTATGACTGATATGGAAATAGGAGAAAATAGGGAAGCTTTGCTCAATTGAATGCTCTTTGGTATGAATCTAGGTTTGTACTACATGAGTAATGAATGAGGGTTGATCTTATATTTATACCAATCTTTTTGGATAATATCTTGCATAATATCACTTAGGTTGACCATTAAGATATGTTTCATTTGAAAATTAGATGACTTTAGGGAACTAGACACTTGCATCATAACATGACACATAAGTTGATATGGGTGTCTATCTGGGATGTAAGTGTCGAGGGAGTAGAAAAATATGTACAACCACTCTCCCCATGCAATTTTATCACCCAATATAAGGATATTAGTGTAAAAAATCACTCTTGTACTTAATCCACCACTCATCCCATTATAAGGATGTCATTTTGGAAGCATTGAGTATGACCATATTACCCTGCAATGTGTAACCACCATATGTGGCTTCTATTTTAAATTACATCAAATGGACTAAGCATAATATATCCTTTGAAAAGGAGGATTTACCACTTCAACATATTATAAATAGTTTTTTTTCACTCTACATCCAAGTGTGTGTTTGTAATAAAATAATAAAATGAGTTCTTATGGACAATGGTTTAGGGCTCAACATTTGCAACATATCTTTTCTCTCCTTAATTGGCATTAGACCTTCAGATTTGGAACCATATAATATGAGCATCAATGTATTTGATAATATTTCATGACAAGTACTGGGACAAATAACATTGAATATATTACCATGGGTCCATGCATATTACCGACTTTATGCTAGTTTATGCCAAATGATTTGAACTATAACATTTTTTTGGGATAGCCTTAGATACATGAGATGTATGCAGTCTTATCTAATTTACACTCATTCTTCAAATTACATTATCAAGGATTCATTTACACATATCCAATGGATACTAATCCCTTCAAACATTATACCATGGTCCAACAAATGGATAATCCTGCCCCACGATCCTATAATCCTTCTTTTGATTCTCGATATTTACTCAAATATGGTTACAAAGGATAAGGGTTGGGTAAAAATGAACTAGGCATAGCTCAACCTATCTCTACTAAAATTAATATATAATGTCAAGGCTTGGGTTTTTCAAAAAATGCTACAAGTCAAAAGCATAATTCTTGTAGTAAAACTTGTTTTTAAAAGGCTAAAATAGAATGTATACATACTTATACAATCTAGCTTCAATTTTTTAACTCTCATCTGATCGATGAGAATGCTTTCCTATAAATTTTGACATTGAATGAGTTATCCAATGATGAAGCATTACTAGAGTACTTGGGGGAATATAAGGATCTCCCTTTCTTCTATCATAAGAATAGGTTTCCTCATGCCACCTTTGCTCATGCTTACTTGTGTGAGACCAATGGTACCAATGTCCAACATGATGCATTAAACACTATTCTTAATGCACCATTTATTGTAGAGATATATACTTTGCTAAATAAATAAATAATTAAATATAACTATGAAATAGATAAAGACCCTCGATGGGTTCTACTTGTTGAAATGATGCAAGATGATGAAATAAAATCCTATTGGAAAGTCTATTATTTTCCCAAACTCTTTGCTTTGGATTATTTAGATATGCCTGAGATTAACCCATTAGTGGTAATGGATAATAAATTATTGTACCCAAATTCAAATTTAGCTAAACAAATGATTTACAAGATGCATCCTAAAGTGGTATTATTAGAAAAACATGAAATTGAGAAACTCCTAGACATGGGATTTATAATAGATATTGCACATTATAATTGGTTGTCCAATACTGTACCTATTACAAAACCTAATGGTGATATTCACTATTACACCAATTATTGTGATTTAAATAAGTCTTGTCTAAAATATGATTTTCCATTACCTAATATCAACACGATTATCGATTCTATAATTGGATGTGAGATGTTTTCATTTATGGATGGTTTTGTTGGATATAACCAAATAAAAATTAACCTTGCAGATCTGTAAAAGATATCATTTACTACACTATGCAGCATATTTTTTTATATGGTCTTGTCTTTTAGACTAAAAAACATAGGATCCACATATCAAAGGGCCATGACTCATATTTCATGATTTTATTCACAAAACTATTGAGGATTATGTCGATGATTTACTTGAAAAATACAAATATCACCAAGACCATGCTATTAATTTTTGACAAATATTTGAACATTTTGAAAGTTAAATGTTTGATTAAATGCCAAAAACTATGTTTTTAGATTATCTCCAAGAAATCTCCTTGGGTACATTATTTCTCAATGAAGCATTGAGGTTGATCCAAAAAAGGTAAAATCCATTGTTGTAACGCCACCACCAACCAATCTAAATTGGTTATGATGTTTACATGGTATAATTAACACTATTTGGCACTTCATTACTCAATTCTATGATAAAATAATTCCTTTCACATGTTTGCTAATAAAGGACAAAAAAATTATATGGGATGATGTCAACAAATTTTTGATAAAATCAAAGAATATTTATCAAACCCACTAGTACTCATGCCTCCTATTCTAGATAGACCTTTACTTCTTTATATCTCATCCATTTATGATCCCCTTGGGGCCCAATTAGCACAATATGATGATTATTACAAAAGAGTACACAATCTATTACATCAGTCACTCATTGTTCAATTATGAATGCAAATATACAATAATGGAAAAAATATGTTTAGCCTTGGGTTTTTCTAACCAAAATCTCTAACATTATCTACTCAATAATGAGGTTCATGTTATAATTAAATAAGATCCATTAAATTTCCTTATGAAAAACACACCTAACTAGCTGTATTATAGAATGGGTGATGTAACTTACCAAGTTTGATCTTAAATTTTTATCCCAAAATTTAATAAAAGGTGAGGTTGTAGTTGACTAGCTAGTTACAACTCCCTTACCAAATCCTTTTCTATTCTCCAAATATTTTTGTGATGATGTCAATGCATATAATATATATTCTAATCCATGGACAATGTTATTCTATGGATCCATATTGAGAATAAGGGCAGGTGCTGGTATTGTATTTTGCACCCCTAAGGTTGAATACATGCCTTTATCCTATAGATTAACTTTTTCTTGCACCAAAAATATGATTGAATATGAGGCATTAATAATAGGGTTACCCATATCACATAAGCTTCATATAAAGAACGTTGAAGTTTTAGGTGACTCTTAATTGGTTGTTAATCAAAACTTACCAATCATTACCAAAACAAAGAATAACATCTTCTTACATATAAATAAATGGTGGATGAACTCATAGAGACATTTGATACATTTTATATTAATAGTATTCCCTTTAAAGATAATTGTCATGTAGATATCATGGCAAGTGTGGCATATTTGATGTATTTTAATAGTAACGATGATCACATAGACTTTACCATACTAAAGTTATGATATCCTTCCATTTATTCTAATAAAATGGATGCCTTAGTTGTTGTTTTTATTACTTGTAGCTATACAAACATGGAATGGTACAATGATATTTATAATTGCATCTATCAAGCTTATATAACAGATCACTTTACACAGAACCATAAATGTAAATTATAATGTGAATGACTTTGTCATGTTATTATTGGAAATGATTTGTTCAAACAAGGTTTTGATGGATAATTAATTTGATGTTTAAACAAAGATGAATCCTATACTGCACTCTTAGAAATGGATGATACCAAGTGTGGTAGGCATTTCAATAGATGGGCCATGTATGAAAAATAATTATACTAATGTTATTATTGTCCCATCATGGAGCAAGAATGTATTGAACATGTAAAATTATGTTCACAATGCGAGCAATATAATAATTTAAATCATGCACCATCACATGAGTTACAGTCAATTGTTTCATCATGGCCTTTTTCATTATGGGGTTTTGACTTGATTGGAAAGATAAATTGAGTATCCTCTAGTGGACACAAATTCATAATAAAATCTACATAATATTTTTAAAAATTAGTGGATGCAATTCCACTTGAGTTTACAATAGGAGATGATATATGTAGTTTTTTATCACCAATATTGGTTCCCATTTTGGCATACCTTTAGCTATTATTATTGATAGTGTATCATCATTTTTAAAAAATATGGTAAAATAATTTTATATTAAATACAAAATTAAGCATACCTTTTCCACACCTTATTACCCACAGGGTAATGGATAGGTAGAGGCAACAAATAAGACGATTCTTAGGATACATGGAAAGATATTTAAAAGATATAGTATTAATTGGCACAAGCAGATGGTGTATTCTTTATGGGAATATCACACTAGTGTTCACACACCTACCAAGAATAAACCTTATTATTTGGTATATGGTACAAAGGTAGTTTTACTGATTGAGCTTGAGATACCTTCCTTACATGTTTCTCTCAAAGACATAATCAAAGATAATCAATACCATGAAAAGAGATTACATCAAGTATAAAAATTGATTGAAAAATGTACATAGGTTATTGAAAACTTACGATTTTATCAATATCACACTAAGCGAGCATATAACAAAAAGGTTCAACCATGTGACTTTGTTATGGGTGACCTACTACTAAAATAAAATCTAAAGAATAACAATGTATAAAAATACAAGAAAAAAAGTTCAAATTAAATTGGTTGGGACCATTCATAGTTAGAAAAAATTTAGGAAAAGATATATACCATCTTGATAAACTTGAAGGAAAAACTCTAGAACTCCCAATGAACATCATACACTTACATAAATGTATTAAATGAGACTCTTAAAATATTCTAAATATATACCAAAAAAATAGAAATATGTTTTTGGCATGTACATATTCTATTGGCTCCTTGGTATTTATGTGTTAGTTCCATGTTGAAGGATATCATATCAGTTAATTCTACATATACATGTGTTTCACGCTTTTTTTTAGTGTGATACAAGCATACATGGATACATGATCTATGCCCTTATAGATCTTGGGTATTCCCTCTTCTCATGTCACCAGGACATTGGGGGCATCCACCTTCTTTGATCATGATACTTCTAGCTTATATCATTTAATGGTCATCTTACATTATCATGTTTGAGCTTATATAATTACACATGCCTTTATCCATGCTTATATTTTTCATAGTGAATTTAATATGCTATGTACTTAGTTTTTTTGATAACATAAATGATCCATGGACTAGTATGTTATTTTTATGATGATTGATTATTATTTCATTTATGCACTTCCTTGAGTGTATTGCCTTTCTATTATCTTGTTTGTTTTGAGCATTTGAATTCTTTTGTATCTTATATGATTGAGGAAGGTGTGCACTTCTGTAGACTTGGTCAGGGGTGGAATTCACACTATTATAGAAATCTTAGCTTGGTCCACCAAAATTCCATCTCTACATATAACATGGCCCAAATAATATTAGAATATTTATGAAACCCACTAGTGCTCATGCATCCTATTCTAGATAGACCATTACTTATTTATATCTCCTCCATTCATGATCCCCTTGGGGACCAATTAGCAAAATATGATGATTATCATAAAAGAGCACACAATCTATTACATCAGTCACTAGTTGGTCAATTATGAATGCAAATATATAGTAATGGAAAAAATATATTTAGCCTTGGGTTTTTCTAACCAAAATCTCTAACATTATCTACTCAATAATGAGTTTCATTTTATAATTAAATAAGATTCATTAAAGTTCCTTATGAATAAGACACACCTAACTAGCTGCATTATAAAATGGATGATGTAACTTATCGAGTTTGATCTTAAATTTATATCCCAAAAGTCAATAAAAGGTCAAGTTGTAGCTGACTAGTTAGTTACAACTCCCTTACTAAATCCTTTTCCACTCACCAAACCTTTTTGTGATGATTTTGATGTATATAATATATCTTCTAATCCATGGACACACCTACCAAGAATAAACCTTATTATTTGGTATATGGTACAAAGGTAGTTTTACTGATTGAACTTGAGATACCTTCCTTGCATGTTTCTCTCAAAGACATAATCAAAGATAATTAATACCATGAAAAGAGATTGCATCAATTATAATAATTGATTGAAAAATGTACATAGGTTTTTGAACACTTACAATTTTATCATTATCACACTAAGCAATCATATAACAAAAAGGTTCAGCCATGTGACTTTGTTATGGGTGATCTACTAAAATAAAATCTAAAGAATAACAATGTATAAAAATACAAGAATGGAAATTTTAAATAAAATTGGTTGGGACCATTTATAGTTACAAATAAATTAGGAAAAGGTGTGTACCATCTTGATAAAGTTGAAGGAAAAACTATATAAATCCCAATGAACATCATGCACTTGTGTAAATATATTAAATGAGACTCTTAAAATATTCTAAATATATACCAAAAAATTCCAAAAATATTTTTGGCATCTACATATTCTATTGGCTCCTTGGAATCTGTGCGTTAGTTACATGTTGAAGGCTATCATATTAGTTAATTCTACATATACATGTTTTTTACACTTTTATTTGAGTATGATACAAGCATACATAGATACATGATCTATGCCCTTATGGAAGTTGGGTACTCCCTCTTCTCATGTCACCAGGACATTAGGGGCATCCACCTTATTTGATCATGATACTTTTAGATTATATCATTTAATGGTCATATTACATTATCATGTTTGAGCTTATATTTTTTATAGTGGAATTGATATGCTATGTAATTAAATTTTTTGCTAACATATATGATCCATGGACTAGTATGTTATTTTTATGATGAATGCTTATTATTTCATTTATGCACTTTCTTGAGTGTCTTGCCTTGCTATTATCTTTCTTTTTTTGAGCATTTAAATTCTATTTTATACTATATGATTAAGAAAGGTGTGCACTTCTATAGATTTGGTCAAGGGTGGCATCCCCACTATTATAGAAATCTTATCTTGGTCCACCAAAATGCCATCTCTACATACAATGTGGCCCAAAATAACACCAAAAGGTGTGAATAATAAGCAATTATTTAAATTTAGAGTAATATGAAAAGATAGACACCACTCTAACATTAGTCATAGTTTTGATAGATGCTCTTTAAATAGAGAAAAAACAACCCAATCATCTAAATATACTTCCATAAAATCATGAATGAAGTTAAATGTAGTTACTACATCTCTAGATAAAACCAATGATGAATTTTTCAAACCAAAAGGCATTACCTTGTATGCGAATGATCCTCATTCAGTTGCAAAAGTAGTCTTAGATTGGTGTTCTTCTATAATTGGAATTTGATGGTACCTTTTGAATCCATCTATAAATGAGTACACTTTATGAACTGTGACTAACTTAAAGACTTCATATGTGAAACATATTAGAAAAGTATCATTGATGCAAGCATCATTGGGTATATGATAGTATCCACAAAGCCATATCTTTCCATATTTCTTTGGATGTATCACTATGGGACTCACCCAGACTTCTTTTTCCACTAGATAAATGATGCTTGCTTCTTACATTCAATCTAGTTAAGCCTTGACTTTTATTTTCATGTTAGGGTTTATCCTATATAGACACTTATTGATGGGTCAATCACACTCTTAAAACTGTATGTGCATCTCTCCCAATGATAGATCTACACATTTTATTTCAAATAATTTGGTCATAAAAACATCTTGATAGTCTCATAGAAGTTGCAATGCCTCTAAGATCTACTCATGTCCCCAATAATCTCCTAAAGTCACAAGCTTAGGAAATAACTCTATTCCAATGTTTTCATTGATATTTTTAAAGGTTTATTGATACACTTTATTTGATGCATTGGTTAAAGCATCTCATAGAGTGTTATCTCTTTCCCATTATAGAATGTATATATTATGCAAGTTGTCTTTTTCCACTTGTTATGTGCCTTGGGCTAGTATTGGTTTAGCTTCCCTCTCTAGTTCAAGGAAGCCTTCCAAATCCAAATCTCTATCACTATTGCTAGATTATGTTAGATCATCTATTATTCTATCACAAGTATTAATAGAATCTTATTCCTATTGACTTACCTTGTAGTTGTGAAGTGTTAGATTTAAACTATGAGTCACTTCCTGCTATGATGATGACTTTGTTGTAGCTCCCAAATCTCCTGGTAATCTATGACATAGAAATATTTTAAGTTTATGCACCAAAGGGTTATGATATTCAAATGAAAAATTCTAAATGAAATTTTGTTACACTTGTGCCTAATGTTTGGTCTCTCTCCTATGCTCTTGATGTATGTACTAGGCTATTAGTAGTGGTGCTCATGTATGGATACAAATTTACACCTAATACCTTAGCTCTACTCTTGGCACATACCATATATCTACACATTGATAAATGTGCATCTTAGTATATTGGCCTTGTTGAAATAACAACCATTCAGATTTCACCGTAGGTGTTAACTAAAATTGTGCATGAAAAAA
Source organism: Torreya grandis (assembly GCA_037957365.1). Lineage (NCBI taxonomy): Eukaryota > Viridiplantae > Streptophyta > Pinopsida > Cupressales > Taxaceae > Torreya > Torreya grandis. The sequence continues at coordinate 33,174 of JARHVA010005108.1, read as the reverse complement.
TTGGCATGCCTCCTCCCAATGCATCTCAAGATCTCTATGCACTTCTTACCAAGTCATAACAATATATTTTAGTGAAAAAATTAGTGCATTGAGTTTTTGATCCAACTCCAACACATGGTGATCTTACCTCAAGATGAATGGATTAAGTTATTCTATCATAAAGTATTAAGGTAACTGACATTCAGTAATGAACACCATGCACAAAATTTTTAACTCATGGTCTCCTCTTGACCATTTTAACATGTGAGTGTCTGAGTCACCACTTAAGGAAGATGTTGTTTCCCAAGGTAAAACACCCTCTGGATTAGGTTTGGTATAATCCATCATTATTACACATGTATTATATAGGACATCCACTTCTAACCTAGTAGCAGATCACACTGATGGAGAGGAACAACCTTCAAATTGAAACTATAGTGCTAGTGATATTTTTATTAATAGATTGAAATATGGTTACTTTGTAATTTGGGACTCTTCTATGTGTGGGTTTAAAAATTGATACTTGGTATCTCACAATGCATTCTTCTATGTATCTATGTCGAATTTAAACTAATTATTATCACCATACACATATGGTGAATCTAATTCCTTCATAATTATGTATAACTTATGTTCAACTTTATTCAAAGGAATGATAATTATCTTATCTCCCTGATAAACCTCTAGTTAGTTGTGCACTATGTTAATAGTCATTTGACCATTGTAAGCCCATTTATTACTAATTAATGTAGATTAATGAGTCTTGATAGTCTTCATATCAATGACTTCAAAATCAACACTTAGACTTAGCTTGGCCACTCTAATCTCCACATACTTGAGGTGACCAATCAACTCTACTCATCCATAATCTATGAGGTAAGGATAATAGGAATTTATCTTAAGTGATGCCTACTAGTAGCTTTTAATGTTGATCTCGGGATCATATTCATAGTATTCCTAAAATCAAATACTACATTATGAATTTTGTATCCTATTCTTTCCCTCATTGTGTACACTCCAAAATATGTAATAGGTTAGTAATATTTTGTGATATATCCTCATTATGAAGTATACTGAGTAACTTTATAAAGTCTTTAAAAGTAGATACAATTTCTTCTTTATTCATTATGTACACAATCTATTTGTACATCTATGCATAAATGGTTATTGTGTCTCCTTTTGAAGCATTCTATTATTGTATATATTATATAAATTGATCTATTTGATACATAAAATTATTATCCCTTATAAGATTATAGTATTGATTAGGCTACACTTTTCTAATTCCCTGATCTACTAGCATCTCCAAAGGTGGAAATCCTTCTTTTACATGTTGTTATCTAGTAACTTCCTAGATGAATGCATTCTCCTTAGGTTGCACATTGATCAAATTCACATTATGCATCGGTTTCTCTTTCCTTTGCTTCTTGAGCACTAGACAATCTTCCATTTGATGCTAACCTTAAATTCTACATTACATGTAGTAGGTCTATCTCTATAGATTAGTAGGGCAATTTTTTGCATAATGATTGTATTCTCCACATAAATAACATTACATAGGTGGTCAATATTTTTGATTGTCATCGTTAAAGCCTCCTTAATACCCTCCTCAATATGCTCCCCTATAGCCTCCTTTATAGTTATCTCTATTTTTTTGTTATCCCCATCCTTGATATTATTGTCTATCATATCCTCTTTATTGGTTTTGTTAATCATTATACCCTCCATATTAGTGATGAGGAAAAATTGAAGCCCAAATAGATTGTTGTGGACTCATATTATTCTATGAAAACTACTATTAGTGTTGTAATAAATATGGTATCTATCCAACTAGACCCTAGGGTTGGTATTGTGGTGATTAAGGTATCCACTAGGGATTACTTTGTGTCACACTTTCCATATCCACATCCAGGCCTAGGATAACTTACTTCATAGTTAGTAGTTATTATGTAACAACTACAAATACATTCTTTGTAATATCTTCTTTTAGCTCTTACAGAGCTCTACATCTCCTGTCATCATTATTTGTAAATTTATAAAATTTATAGTACATAATCTATGATTTATGAATATATTTTTGTAAAATATGGCACTTTGAAGTAGCATGTCCAATTACTTAAAAATTTCACAATTTTTTTTTTAAGATTTAGATAGTCATTCATGTGGTGCCCTTCTTGAATGCATTCTATACACCATAATACTAATTTAGGATTATCATTATCTCACATATCATCCATATTTCTCATAAAATAATATAGTTTTATTTCTACTTTAGAACCTACTATTGGAAGGTCACCATAATCCTCAATTTGCTCTTCTCATATATCAGCAAATTGGGCATCAGATTTAGTCAATAACTGAGACTACACAATAACAAATCTAATTATTGATCACATCCCTTATACACACCAAGATACCTTATCCTCATCTTCTAAGATGAAATTTATCTTATTCATAACATCAAAAAACCTATGATCGTAGTCTCTGATTGATTATCTATACTTTTACCAAATCTCCTTTAGGTCTTAAATAGTTTGGCTTGTACTTTTTTTCATCTTAAATTATGATATCAATAGATATTTAACTTATACAAGATCAAGGGTATTCACATTTATTTTACAAATGAACTCTAAAGCTTGATCTAAAAAATATGGTACAATTTCACACTTCTTAACATCATCAGATGTTACCCCCTTAACATTACATTTCATATTACAAGCTACCAAGTATTTCTCAAGATCTGTAGATCCATCATCTTGCATTAAATAAACAAACATGCCTAAATTGATTGACATCTTTGTCACACTTGAATATGCCAACACTAATTTTTTTACATTGGTGATTGGGACTATAGGTGTATGCACGTTGGTGGTTACAAATATATATGTTTGCACTCTAGTGAGTGTGACTAGGGACTGTTTATGCACTATTTTGTTTAGGTGTCCTAAATAAGAGTAGGACTATTTTGTCCTCTTATTATATATATTTTGATTTACCTATGCACTTAGATTACAAAACTTATCTATAAAGGAATCAAACCAATTTGTATCCACCTTTTCTCTTGCACTTCTTGTCCCAAATAATATATTGGGTTAGGGCATTACCTACTCTAGAATTGAATAATCTCTTATTTGAACTTCTTATAACTTTGAACTTGAACCTATGATATTTATACACTCAAACCTAACTTATTCCCAAGATCATTCCTTCCCAGGTCTAGAAAAAATCCATTTCATTAACTAAGATTTATTTCTATCTTTTCGTTATCCTTCGGTTACCCTACTCTCTTCTTCCTACTCCATAAACTCCATAGCTGCATTATTTCTATTTACTTATTCTTCATCATTAGGCCCTTCTACATACTCTATGCATTATTTATTTTTATCATATTTCATAACCTCTCTTTACATCTTTCAATCTTCAACATATTCTACTCTACCCCTATTCTTATTCACAATTAATTCTAGATTTCTCATTTTATTCCATCTTCTATGTTGTTTCAGTTCCCTTTATAATCCTAGAATTTTCTTTTCATTCTGGATCTTTTCATCCTCCATATTCTGAGGTCAAGTTCAAGTTTCTTTACTCAACTCCACATCATTCACTTATGTCTCTCGCACACCTCCATGGTGACCAAAGTGACTACTCCATGTTGGTAGGAGTAGGCACCATGGCCTTTTCAACAACCAACATTTTTATCAACATAGGTAGTCATTGAAGGAACTTACCATGGATTTATCTAAAAAATAGGTCTTACATAGATTCAAAGGCCAAATAAAATTTCAAAACAAATTCCATGATATCAATATCAATTATATATTGATTCCATTAGTCCATGGTATGGGTCCAATTAGTATCTAGACTTCACTAGTCTATCTAACTTTTATTGTGTCTAAACTATACACTCTATCCTCCTATGCTAGAAAGAGTAATACTTTAGTATTAAAAACCACATAGCTAAAAATCTAGGTAATTCACATAAAATATTTTGTAATTTTTTTTTATACATGTTCTTGAATCATCTCCTTTACAGTCACTTCAACTGTTCTCACTTGTTCCTCTGCAAAGTTCTAGGTTCTCTCAGGTTTAACAACCATCTCAACATATTTAAATAGGTTCCATGCTCACCACACCATTATTAGCAAGGATTTTTAGTAAACTCTAAAACATGTTAATTACAAGGATAGCTTGCACAGTCAATGATAGAACATAATAGTTGTCGAAAATATAGATTGAATGACACCATTAATTACTAAGTTGATTTCATTATATGAAAGATATTTGATGTTAATATATAAATAACAATTGATGTAGACCATATTAAAATAGATCAAAACATTCAAAATACTCACTGCACATAGATCATAAGTAATATGAAAACCATTTAGAAAATTGTATTAATCTCTATCACACAACATAACCATATTATATTACAAATGAGTGATATATAGAGTATTAGAAAACATTGTCTCTTTGTATTCCATATTTTTTATATGCTAAAAGGAAAGACTCTTTGCATTATTCAATATATTACTTATTCTTATAATGTCAAATACATATAAAAGATTATACAAAAGACAAAATCATACAATTTAAACATGTGTCCATTTAATATGTCTTGTGTTTTTATAAATCCTTATTATTTACCCAAAAATGGATGAGGACTAATTCTTCATTGTTGATTATTTTAATAATTCAAAAAATTTAAATAATATTGAACCATCTGATTAGCCTCCTATAAGCTTATGAATTTACATGCAATCCATAACTTTCAATCATCCACCTTTAGAATAATAAGTGATATCTAATTGTCAAGTGAATTACAGTGAATCAAAGACATCAAAATCATCTTGTATTTTACTTGGAAAGGATTTGAGCATCCAAATTAGCACCCAATATCAAATCTACCATTTATCACACAATAGATAAGGTGACAAAATTGCATTTTAAGTTGTAAGTATTTATTTTAAAATTTATCTTATTATTGTTTATTTTTGAAGTTAAGTTTAGTTTAATTTAATTCATTTGTAAATGATTTATTAGCTAGATTACACTCTAGATTTTATGTTCACACACTTCCATTATAATCATACAGTGTCATTACCATCCTCTTCCAATCTCAATCTCAATATCATATATTTAATATTATGTAAAGAGGGATGATTTAAGAAGCATTACACATTCTTCATACACACAATTCCCATATAATTTTTTTATTGTATACTTGTATTTCTAGAAGTTCAAGAAAATCTAGTCAATTATAATAAATAATAAATTATTTAATGTTTAAATGATTTATATTCCAAGAAGGAATCAAAAAAATCAAGTCCAAGTTCCCTTACAAGTGGATAACTTAGGGATGCATGCAAAGAATCAAGGAAATACTAATCCAGGACACCATACTAGATTGATGCCTATTAATGATATTTAACTTGAAGAGGAAGGGAAATTTTCAAGTGAAAACTTATGGGATAATACTATGAATAAAAAATATAATTTGGGTGAGATGGATTCCATTCAAAACTCTCACACTCACACATAAATTCTGAAATATGTTGAAAAAAATAAAAAAATCAAACATGATTTTGAGAGCTAAAAAAATATGAAAAATAAAATAAAAGCTATTATCTTAAGAGGGTCAAATCTTGGTATCTCAAGGGAAATAACCCTAGATATATTTATTTTTTGAAAAGGATCAAACAATCCTATTAAGAGAGTCCCAATGATATACACATCTTGAAAATATAAAGGTTTTAATAGTTCTAATAGGTCAAGAACTTTGAAAGAACATATTAGTCTATGGAATCTAGATATTTTATTGCTGAAAGAAACAAAATTCCCAAAATCCAATATTCTTTCTTGGAATTTATATCTTCATAAAGTTATAGAGTTAATTATGGTGGATACTTGTGCCAATTTAGTGATTTTTCCATTACTTGGAACCATATAAAACTAACTTGTAAAATGGTGATTAAAAATATAAATTGAATTTGTGTTAAAATAATTGATATATTTAGTGATTTATTTTTCTATATTTGGTTAATATTTATGCTCCAAACTCCATGAAAGGCAAGATATAATATTAGCATGAAATATAATCACTTCAGCAAGATTTCCTAAATGATGTTTCAGTGCTTGGTGGAGACTTCAATGCCATTCTTAGTTCTCATGAAAAAGGGGGGATCTATGTTTATAAATGAACAAGATAAGTATTCATCACTTTCATAAAAAATGGCAAATTATCATATATCAACCCCAAGAATGAAATCACATGTGGATAAATAGAAGGTTAGGATAAGGTTCTATGGTAAAAATACTTGATATAATTCTCTTGAATGATAAATGGATTTATGACAAAATCCATATTGAAATATATATCCTCCCTAGTGATGGATTAGATCATTGGTCATTTCTTCTCAATATTAAACAATAAATCTAAATTTTTTGAACCCCTTATAATTAAGGCCATGTGGCTCCTTCACACATACCTTAAAACCTCAATTGAAACTATGAAAAGAGTGTATCATGACCGGATATAAAATGTTCATCTTGGTTAAAAAACTCAAGTATAAGAAAAATAACCTTGAAATGTGGAATAAAATGATTTTTTGAAATATATTTTCACAAAATCAAAGCATTATTGAACACATAAATGATATTCAAAATAAAATGCAAGTAGAAGTCAATGAATCCCTCCTAGAATAGGATAAACAAGGTATGGATTTAATAAATATAATACTTCTCAAATAGGAAATCTATTGGTGACATAAATCGAGAGCCATTTGGATCAAAGAAGGAGATAGAAACACTAAATTATTCCATAAATTAAGATCTCTATCACAAAGATTATAAATCTATAGAGAACCATTTTAAATAATGATATGAAAATTAGGTAGGAAGTTATTAATTATTTTTATAATGGATTAAATATAGTTCATGTTATATTTCTCAAGGAAATTTCCTATCCAACATTCCCATGCTTATCAATAATTATGATAATTTTTTCCTCTTGAAATTAGCAAATATGGAGAATGTGGAATTTATTGTTGAAAATATGAAGGGTGATAAAGATTCTAGCCTAGATGGCTTCCCTGCTAATTTTTTCCACTGAATTTGGGAAATAATTAAATTTTATGTTTTTTTATTATATTAGTGATTCCATATCTTCAAAGAACATCATACACAAGGTCAATACCAATTATCTCATGTTGGTTCTTAAAACAAAGCAAACCAAGTACTTTGAATTTTATCATATAATCTCTTTTTGCAACACCTCCTTCAAAATTATTGCATAGGTGTTAGAAAATAGAGTCAGTGTTCTCGTTCCAAGACTATTATCCAAAGAGAAAGGATCCTTTATCCAAGATAGACAAATTTATGATGGAAACATCGTAGCCCATGAAACCATGAATTCAATAATAAATAGAAAAATGTTTGGGATGTTTATCAAGCTTGATATCATGAAATCCTATAACCAAGTTAACTAGGTATTTCTATGGAGACTTATGGAAAATTTTGGATTTTTTGAAGATTGGTGTGATATTATCATGTATTGTATAATAACTCCCTTTTTTAAAATCTTAATAAACATTTTTTCAATTGGTTTATTCAACTTCCAAATATGGATTAGAAATTGTGATCCAATATTTCCATCCTTATTTACTTTTATGGAAAATTATTTAGGAAGGGATTTTAAAAATGCTTCAAACTAAAAAATAATATAATGTCTTCAGGTCACTAGTCAATACCAACTCACACATCTCCAATTCACTTATAAAACATTCTTGATGATGGTTCCCACTCTAAATGATGTTGAGGATATCAAGAGGATATTGAACACCTATCAACATGCTTCAAGTCAAAAAATCAACAATCATAGATCCAAAACCTTTTTCACTAATAATCATCTTTTTTTTATGTTGGGATTTGTCTTAAAATTTAGAATTGGGGAGATCCTCTTCACTTATCTAAGAGTCCCCTTATTTTCAGCTAATGGGAATGCTCTAATTTGGAAAGGACTACTCTCTAGATTTAGAATAAAATTAAAAAGCTGAATTGGAACATGGATTTCATGGGGAGACAAACTTTAGCTCTTAAAATTAGAGTTACAAGCCATATAAATTTACTTGTTATCTATATTAAAAGATCCTTTAAAAATATCCAAGGAATTGTATAGGACTCAGATCAAGTTATTTTTAGATGGTAGAAAAGAAAAAACATAAATTATCACTTGTCAAATGGGAAACCATCACTAAACCAAAGGAATTTATGGGATTTGATCTAGGACCATCTCACCAATTGAATATGGTCTATGGGATTAAATTGAGTTGGTTAATTTTTAATAAACTTGATAAACTTTGGGTTTGTATTCTATATCAAAATACATTAACTCTATTAATACTATGGAAATATTTACTAGTAGAGTATCACATGAAGTATCAACTGTGTGGAAGTTCGTTGTCAAATTTAAGGACATCATTGCTATGGATTTAATTTGTGACATCTGATAAGGAAATTAATAATTATTTTGGAATGATGTTTGGCTATGTCCCATCCATATTATTTCTCAAGAATGCATAACATTTCAAAATAATGTGGGTTGAAATCCATATAGGAGATAAGATGGTTTATTACATGATAGAGGGAAATTTTGAAATCAATTAGGATAGGAAAAAAACAAATCTAGAAAACATCATCCCCAATGCTACACATTTTATATCCACCATAAAATAGGTATTAGGAAAGTCAAAGTCAAAATTATATAGAATGGTTCCATAAATTTAAATTACACATTAAATATGGATATATTCCATTCTTAACCAGACTTCCATTTTGAATACTTATTCTACCCATGAAAGAATATGGGTGAAAGAAGGATGGCCCAAAGAAATTTTTTATTTGTGGATTTCATGTCAAGATAAAAAATTAAATGGGTTAATTTAATAAAGGATGTATTGAACTCTCCCAATGCCCCCTCTATTTTTAGTCAACCAAATATTTCAATTACATGTTGTTTCATTGTCATTATGTGTTGAGCTTGTGGTATATAGTAGAGTTTGAATTAAATGGTAGAATATTTTTTTAGATGTTTAAACATAAACTAGATAAGGATGATCCTAATATGGTTAGATAGGGTTAAGAATATATAAATGAATAATCACAAGGATGATAAATAGATCTATAACATGCCAATTAATTTCAAAACTCAGATAGAACATATATAAATTTATTATGTTGAGATATGCCAAAAATAAAAATTATAGCTATGATAGATATTTTAATGATAATGAAAACAAAATACTTAATTGGTTTTGATGGTAATACAGATCTAGATTAGGAATAGATATGAATAAAATTGAAAGAATATTTTATAATAGTCACCAAATTTTGGATTAATACTTCTATAATCATGGACACTTGCATTAACCTGGGAATGTTATGTTGATGTTAGTGTTTAGTTCAGATGTAAGTGTCTAGTATATAATAATTGATAAAATAGGATATGACCATATAGATGCTTCTAGTTTCATCATTGTCTTTAGATCTGGGTCACGGACTATCGTTCCTTTCCAACTGAATAAACCTTAGTTATTCATATTCATAGTGGATGTGGGAAAATGGGTTAGTGGGCATATAGTGTCGAGCTACCCCAAAGGCCCCTTATCAATGAGTGTTGCCTACCATAGAAAATTTTAGTGGATATTTATAGCCAAATGGATATAAGTAGGTTTTTTAAATTTTGAAAATGGCTAATTCTAAAAAAATAGAATAGGTCAAATAACCTTAATTTTATACAATTTTATAGTTCAAGACATAGATTCACCTTATAGATTATACGCGATCCTATTTTGGGACACATATTTACTAGAGTTATTATACATGTATGAGTCTGATTCACTAGGAAATTATATGAGACATGTATAATTTAGTCTAGAATTGCTAGGTGTTTGTGTGTGTGTGTGTGTAAAAAATACCACCTAGGACACAATAAACTTAAGGTAATAATTATGTTTTACTGTGAAAATGTTTTGAATATTCTTTGGTGCCACATGCTCTTCCTTCTATATGGTTTTTAATAAATAAAAAACTTAATAATAAATAATTTTCAAACCCAATGTTTATTTTATTTATAGCATTGAATGAGGTACATGTGGAATTAAAGCTACTGGGTTCAAGGTTTATATTTTGCCCCATTTTGTAGTACCTTTCTTACAAGTCATTTTTTTTATCTATGTAAGTGATGAATGTTGGAAGGAAGAGTGAGAAATATTTAGCGGTACAATGAATAAGACCAAGAATTTAAAGCAAAATTCTGAAGATGATGAAAATGGTGAAGAATAAATAGATAACCTACTTATCAAACCCCCACCATCTAATAAGAAAAACTAGAAACTAGTCAAGGAAAAATATTCCCAAAAGTATGTCGGTTTAAATATCATCACTTTCACCAATGACCATGACATCATGTATAAATTCAAACATAAATCACAAAACAAGTCCTATATTTAAAACTTGTTGAGATTCAAATCTGAGGAAGATATGACTATGGATCAAGGTTTTCTCAAAATAAAAAATAAAATTAGACTTGAAATACATTGAGGACACAAAATTTCTATAATCAAAACAATGGTGGAACCTGCTTTGAAAATTTATCCCTAGTTAGGTGAGTAAACGAAGAAAAATATTTTGTGACTATAGAAAAACACCAAGAGCCTTGGGGGTTCAAAACCATAACATCTATTAAATAAACCCCCCATAAAGATAGTGGTTGTTTTGAAGGGTTTGGTCAAACCCTCAATTGATGTGGAAGAGTAAAATTTTGAGGTGAAGATATCTAGGCATGATAAGGATGAGGTGGAAAAAAGGTTAGAAGTAGGTAGAATCAAACCCTTGCTGAGCATGAGCATTTTTGACCAAGTGATTACAAATTCCATTAGATATAATAAAGAGAGGCTTTAATAGGCCCGTGTTATGCATGTTGATTATATTCCTCTAAAAGGTGGGGGACCTAGAGAATTATTGAAGGAAGAGGTTGTGGATTATAGTGAAGATGAAGATGAGGTTCATGGAAGGATGGCTATGGTGGGGGATAAGCCTATCAAGGTTAAAAATGGGGTATTTGAGTCTATGAATCATGGGGCACTTAATTCTAGGTAGGTGTGATTTTAATGTGTACTATTAAAAATTTGGATATATATATACACATTCACAAATATTTGCTACATAAAAATGAAGATTCATATCAATTTATACAAAATAATAATTCCTCTGTTTAATCCCAGGTTGGGATAATTGTGATGGATTACTTCACCAATTGGTCTTTCTTTATTTTAAATAAATATTATTAGAGTTTAGCCTGAACAATACACCCTATTTTTAAAAATGTGGATTTTATTTTAATAAAATACTTGAAATATAAAGGAAAAAAATTTAGATTAAGACTAAATGTAATTTTTATTAATTTAATATTAAAAAGATTGGTCAAGATTCCTTAACTTTAATTGTGTGTTCCCTTGAAACTTTCGGGCCAAAGATGATGATGAACAAGGTGGAGGTGATAATGAGGTTGAGGATGAGGAATTGATATGGGAAGAAGACTAGTTTAGAAAGGGTTTTGGGAAAAGGGTGGATGATGCTTCCAATAGGGTCAGTGTTGTACCACTTTTGGTTTTACTTTTTTCCAATAGTTCTTTTCAATCTACTAGATATGTGAGTAGTGGATATACTGTTATGCCTACTTGGGATACCAATGGCATAGGTCAAAGTGTGGAAGTGATGTCTATATCCCAATAGGATGCAAATTGGGCACTATGGAGAGTCTATAGAGGTTGAAGGTGAGTTCATTTCATTTATTTTTTCTTTGTTTTTGTTCGATCGATTGCATAGTAGACATTTTGTTGAAAAACCAAATACCAGAGATTTAAAAAAATGTGCAATAAAAAAAGTTGTGTTTAAAGAATAAAAAATGACAGTGAATTTGATTTTATCAAATATCCTAAAGCATATAAATCTTAGTACATATGGAATTTCCAATTCATCACTTAAGCTTAGAGAGAGTGGGAGAACAATGACCTCCTCTCTCCAGAAATATGATTATCACTTTCAACACTTATCCACGACTTTATTACATGGGAATTGTCCCTTTTAAGTTAGATCACTATGGTAATTTTCCATGGTCCTTATTTATATAGTGACTTTAACATGTGGAGAATGCATAGTGGTCTCTTGAACTTATTTGTCATTTTCATGAAAATTACTCTACCTTGCCACTAGATCTTAGCTTATCCATTGGATCCCATCTCTGTGAATCCTCTAACTATGGTAGCACAATATGAACTATGTATTGTTAGAGAGTAGTTGTTTTGCTGTAGTCCAAAGAATGTATCAAGATATTTATTAAGTTAAAATAATTTGGTAAAATGACCCACTATGCTATTAATTTCACTGAATTCCATGTCAATCTAACTAATGGAATAGAAGATCAAATATAGTTATTTACTAAGAATTTAGAGGGAATATTCTATCTAGCTATGACCATGTTTTCAATTAGACAAACAATGAAGGAAAAGTAAACATCTTCATTTAAATATTAGTAAGTGATTAAGTAGTAATTAAGGCATACCTTATGGGATATACTATTGGGAAAGTTTATGTATGCCTATATTTAATTTCTAGATAAATCCCTAATTATGGTATGTATTTCCTTGTCTTTGTGTATACGATAAAGTGCAACACATAAAGTTATGTTACCAGAAATAGTAAAAAATGGAAATGGAAACATTCCTGAATTGAGAAACAAGATTTTAAGGTTTCAGAGATAAGGAATAAATTAGAGTTTTACCGAAATTTATTGAATTTTAAATAGTATTGTAATAACTTTACCAAGAATTATTGAATTTTAACTAGTATCATAATAACTTTACACATCATTTCATTACAACAAGTAAAAAATATATTTCATATTTAGATTCATCATTTAGACTCAATAAATGAAAAATACTACTCAGATTATGGACAATAACCTAAGTTACTACCTAAGTCACAAGGTTCGCTAAATTTTTGGCACAAAATTTGAAATCACTCATTTTTTAGCTGGTAATAAAAATTATCCAAAATCACCAAGTTTGACATCAAGTTAGTCAAGAAAGACTGGCCTAGAAATCATGTTTTAAAAAGAAGTGAGGAAACCTAGTTTTGGTGGAAAAGACTGAGAAATTCAAGATCTTTATTATAGGGATCATCATGCAAGATTTATCAATGTGAGTGTGAATTGGAGTAGAAGAAAACTAGTGAAGAATGTTGAGTGAAGATTGTCTTTGAAGTTTGAATAATGAAGAGGATTCTTTTAGTAGATGAAAATGCAAGTTAAATCATTATGAGATGAAAACCCTAGTTTAATGGTGTGACCTAGGAAGAGTGACTATTGTCTCTCTACATGCAATTGCATCAAGGAAATGGTGCCAGATAAAGACAACTAGGAAAAGCAAGGATGACAAGCCAATATCTTTAAATAAATATTTTTTTATAAAACTTATCATTATATTTATTTATTTCAAGATAGATGACTTTGCTACATACAACTACTCCCAGTCTTCTATTTAATTAAGAGAACATGTCTATAATAGTTGTAAACTCTATTATAGTAATATATATGTATTTGGGCATAAGTAAGTTGATTGAATACATATGTGACATTTTATTGATTCTTATAGTCATTGATGCAAGCTATTGGCATAAGTGAAGCTCTAGTAGTCAAAATATTGGGATGAGAGGTTGGAAATGAAGATGCAAATAATTTTTAAGTTGGTTTCCTTGTGATTTAAAGGTATGGATTTGTGTTTCTTTTATTCTCAAGATTGAGAGCAGTTGTTTGCATGCACAATTGTCTATCTTGAAATGAATAAATATAATGATAATGTATTAACAATATCCATAATCAATAATGATAAGGTCTACCAAAATATCTTAACCATATCCATAATAAATAATTGCATTTTAAATATATTTTTATTTCAATTAAGAAATCATACCAACTAAAATATAATTATTACCTTAAGATTATTGTGTCCTAAGTCAAAAATGGTCCTTTAACTTATTTATAAAATTGATTAAAAAAACATGCTCTTCCTTTTATATGGTTTTAATGACTAAAAAAATTAATAATAAATAATTTTCAAACCTAATATTTATTTTATTTCTAGCATTGAATGCAGTGCAGGCATAATTAAAGCTATGGGGATCGATGTTTAGATTTCATCCCTATTTTTAGTGAATTAGTGTTGGCATATTAATGGGCACCAAGGTGAAATTTAATGTTGGTCCAACACATCACCTGTGGGATTAATGAAATTTACTTGAATACATATTCTATGATTTTCTCAAAATTTCTAGTCATTTATGCAAGTCATTGGCATAAGTGAAACTATTGGTCCAATATAAATACTTACAGTTCATTACACTATAGATACCTAAAATAAGTTTAGTATAAAATAATAAGGGAATGCCAAAATATACTTGTGCATCTTTATAATATATTTTTAAACTATTATATACATGTTCTCTTAATCAAACATAACACAAAAATACACTTGCTTAGTATAAAATAACAAGGGAACACCACAATATACTTATGTATCTCTATAATAAAGTTTAAAAATGTTATAGACATGTTGTCTTAATCAAACATAGATAAAATACACAAATTACCTCCTAATCATTTATATACTCTACATTATCTTCAATAAGATTTCTCAAAACCTTGATAAAATAAATCTCAAAATCAATCACAAAATTTGTTGTCCTTCCTTGATCAACCTTAGATTTCATATGCCTAAATTTCAAATTTTAACATGCCAATTTTATTTATTTTGTTCTTGATAATTGTTATTTTTAATATTTTCAAAAGTTGTTGGACTCGAATCTAGTATTGTAAAATTTTAGTGTGTTTGAATAATTATTAGTCAATCTTTTTCATTTAGATGTTGACTGCTAAATTGCCAGAGCTCTATGAAATGGAAAATTGAGGAAATTATATCTAGTTGTATCGAGCCTCAATCAAGTCTCCAATTTTTTTCAAGTTTTTTTCTTAACTTTGACTTTAGAAATGACAATACACTAAAAGAGTCTCTCATCTTATATTGAGCCCAAAATCATTGTTTGGCATAAATTAGCAAGATTAAAATATTAAAAGAGTCTCTCATCTTATATTGAGCCCAAAATCATTGTTTGGCATAAATTAGCAAGATTAAAATATTATGATATATCCTCACATTGTATTTCACTCAAACTTAAGGTATTCTATAGTCTAGTGATCGATCCATCTTCGAAAGAATGGTCCAAACTTGTTTTGTCAAATCAAACATACCACTCCCTTAGCTTTGTCAAATCTAAAATGCCTTCATTTTGTTCACCATTCAATTCTACCCTCTTGTAAAAGTGTTGGGCGAAGGTTTTGATTTTATTCTAAAAATTTGGTGAGATAACATTTTTACAATATTTGGGGTACATCATGGCCATGGATTCTAGTAGTTCATCCCAAGAAAAATGATATCTAATCTCTAAAGAGAAACATTTTTCAATTTCCTTCAAGGTGTAACTTACAAAGGATACAACTTCAAGGAATTGATCCTTGTAATAAGAACTTCTTTGAGTCTATTATATCAATCAACTATGTACTCAATTTATACTAAGTACTGCACATGATCTTACCATATGAACTACACAAAAAGAGCCCTAAAGCCTCATGATCATACTCTATTTTTTAAAATGTTAAAGGTAATAATTTATTCTGGTTGGCATGGTTTGTGAATTAAAATAGAAAAATATTTGAAAGGCCAATATGGATGTGGTTAATACATTTTGACAGACCTTATTATATAGTTTAAAATTTTAAAACTATGAAAATCTTTTGAATATTTTTTTAGTTATGTCATCCTCATTTTTCATAGTTGTCTTGCCCTATGGCCCCATAGTTGGTTTATACTCTATACTCTGATTTTTTATCACTATTTTTTCTATACTAAATTTATTATATTATATGGTTTATCTTTACCACATACCTATTTTAAACAAATAAGAAATTTATTTCCTCTGAGAAATGATGACATGCATGATACTTCTTTTAAACAATGCACAAAGAATAAATTAAATAAATGCAACAGAGCCTCGTGATCATATTGTATTTTGTTTTAAAAATTTTAAGGTAATAGTTATATTTTAATTGGCATGGTATTTTAATTGAAATAAAAATATATTTGAAAGGCTATTATTGATTATGGATATGGTTAAGACATTTGAAAGATAGTGTTTTGAGTAATTATCTTTAAAAAAATAATTTTTAGGGAACTTATCATTATATTTATTCATTTATTAATTATATTTTTGCTATACTCAGTTTATTATATTATCTAGTTGATCTTTACCACATGCTTAGTTTAAATAAACAAAAAATATATTTTCTCTGAGAAATAATGACATGCAAGATACTTCTTTTAAAAAATGTACAAAGAATAGATTGAATAAACATAATAGAGCCTCATGATCATACTGTATTTTGTTTTTAAATGTTTAAGGTAATAATTATATTCTAGTTGGCATGGTTTGTTAATTAAAATAAAGAAATATTTGAAAGCTAATATAGATAAGGTTAAGACATTTTGATAGACCTTATTATATAGTTTATAATTTTAAAACTATGAAAATGTTTTGAATATTTTTTTTAGTTATGTCATCCTCAATTTTTATAGTTGTCTTTCGCTTTGGCCCCATAGTTGGTTTATACTCTATACTCTGATTTTTTGTCACAATTTTTGATACACTCAATTTATTATATTATCTAGTTGGTCTTTTGAGAGACTTAAAGAGGTTTGTACTTAATTTATACTTAGTCATATGGCCTTAAAATTTAGCACTTAAAAAGGACTAATTTAATCTTTTAAAAAAATGACAAATTTAATCATTAAAAAGAAGAAACCATAAATAAGATCTCAACTTTAGAATTCTCATCCTCTAACCTCTTTCTCCATTGGTTTTTTTGCCATTATTTCTTGATTTGAATATGATGCTTTATTCTCCTACTATTTATAAGTTTTTTTAAAGATCTAATAGAAATCATCAGTTAATTTATACCAACATGGTAATTTTGCCAAATATTTTTCAATGAAATTATACCTAAAATTTAGGATTCATCAATATTTTATAGTAAGATTTTAAGGTTCCCTTCTTAAAATTATCCCTATTGCCTAGATATCTAATACTCCAAAGAGTGCCTCAGACTTATGTAGTTATCCCCTATATGTTGGCTTGTGTGTGAATCATGCAATATGTGATAAATAAGTACAATAGTGACCTAACTTGAAACTTAAAAAATGTATCCCTTGGAATAATCCTTCAACACTTCAGACATATAAATGTGTTGTCCCTATGAATAATATGGATTTAAGAGAAAATACGGAAGATTTTCTTAATTAAATGCCCTTTGAATTATCTTTGTTATTAGTCTAGGTTTGTGTTAGGTGAGGAATGAATGAGGGTTTATCTTATATTTATACCAATCCTCTCGAAGAGTATATCAAATTAAATCACTTAGATCAAAAATTAAGATACATTTAATTTTAAAATTAGATGACTTTAGGGCACTTGACACTTGCATCAAGTACATACAATTAGGTCGATGTAGGAATTTGATTGGGATGCAAGTGTTTGGGAAGAAAAAAAGTATGTGTAGGTCTAGAACTTGCATATGTGGAAGATAAGTAGGTTTTAAACATTTTATGAAACATAGAAGGCTTGGGTTATCAACATAGCATTATTCAGACTAAAATATAGGCCAAGGGGAATAAGAGCGAATAAATGCAAAAATTGCAAAAACATGAAAGGTCTAGAACTAAGAGAAACAACCAAGGTTTGAGTTTACCAAGTGTATAAGACTGAAGTGTTATATAATTCATAAATATCATCTACATCCCCCCTTTAATATAGTAATGAAATTGATATTTTAAATAAAATGGATGCATACTTGGGTGTGTATAACATACCTTGCCTTCACTTAAGTCCAACTTGAGTGTTTTGATGGTGAGTGCCCTGAAACCAAAAGCATGTTAATATTATTTAATCAATACATATAATTTGAAATTGAAAACATTGTAATGATTGAAATTAAGATAGAGCAAGGTTTAGGATTACATGTGTGTATCAATATAACCGTCATGATTTTTATATATTTACTTTGAAATATGTGTCATTATGAATCATTGAAATTGATATTAGGACAAGTATAAATTTGGAAAATGAATATATATAAGGAGAGAGAGAGATATATGGAAAGGCCCATGCCCCCAAACTTGGATAAAAGGTGGATTACCACATGGCAGTTGAAACTAGCTCAATATTGCAACCCAATCATACTTATAACTGTCAGGAATCTAAAACAACAAACATGTTCTGATACCACTCGTTAGGATCTTGCTCCTCAGAAAGAGCACAGTATGATTACCAAATATAAGCAATTGAATATGCAGAAATAACCAGAAACACAAGTAACTAGAATTCACCAATAGCACAAAATATGAGAGACAATACACTATCTTGTATTAACACTATACAGAAAAGAATACATCAAAGAGCCGCCACACTCTTTCACCTTACAGAGATTCGCCACATCTCAAGTGTACAGTAATTCTTCTCACACACACTCTCCTACACAAAAATGGTCCCAACAACCAACTCACACACAGAATTGGTGTTCACCTCACCAACCAGTCAGTAATAACCCTGCCGGTACACCAAGCACTCTATAGCACTTCAAGCTGATCTCTCATGAACCTGCAACCTGCAATTCAAAGACTAAACTTACATGTAGATCCCCAATGAGCTTGCAACAACCTGCAACTCATAGATCTTACAACTAGAAGGAACTCTTCCTTTCTATCTCATTCCTTAAACAATACATGCCAATGGGTCTATAAATAGATCCCTAACTCAAACACTAACTTAGACTCTTAATTTAGACAATTATCCTCGCAGCCCAAGACTCTGGCTGGTCTTAACATGCAAACTCATCGTTCACTTAACTAACTGTCCGTGAAATGAACACTTCGGGAACACACAGGCGACCGACGTCGGTCCCTGCTGGTCTGGTTCTGCCGACGTCGGCCGACTTCCTGCCGTCGCCGGTTGCCTTCTGCACTGGACTCTGCCGACGTCGGTCATGCTGCCGACGCCGGTTCCTGTAGAACTCAGAAACCATCTGTTCCTCAGTTTGCAAAGGTTGAAGCTTTTAGCTCCACAACCTAACAATCTCCCACTTGGAGATAAATAGCTGCAACCTGTACCTATACCTGTACACTGTCTAGTTTGTTTCCTTGGCTTTGTATCCCTCCTCAAGATCACTCTTGAAGACCAACCACCACAAAATCCATGGTGCAAAATCTGTCATCCAAATTACCTGCCACATCCGCATCTACAACCATGTAGAAAAAGAACTTGACCCTGCATAGCATGTGCACCTGCTGCTGGTCCCACTGAACTGCCCTTCAGTATTACTCTCCCAGATTGACTCCAAACTTGTGACAACTCCCACTGCTTGGAAAAACTCAGGTTTAGTACATACCATGCACTCAACCTCATTATGTGAATCAAGACACCTGTTCTATGAACTGTCTAACCATCGGCGTGCTAACCGGCTTCACACAATCATCCTGAAACAAAGTCAACAAGACCTCCATGTCTCTGGAACACACTCATGCCAAAGAATCTTGCTGCTCCCAGATTCTCCATGACAAACCCCTGAACTAGCTTTACCTTTAGTTCAGCAATACCTGTATATGTAACCCTGCAACAAGCACATCATACAGAAAATAGGATAGTGTAGCTAATACTATCCAACCTGGTAAAGAGAAACACAATGATCAAACCTCCATTGCCCTGCAGCTAATACAAGATCATATACCCTGATCTTCCATCTCACGTATCCATTTCCGCTCTTCTTCATCCTCAACATCCATTCGTCTCTCAGTGCTTACTTCCAGCTGGCAACACTACCCAAAACACCTGTTTGGTTCTCCTCCAAGGAATCACATCCTCATCCATGCCAAGCTCCCACTGTTTCTTGGATCTACCTGTTCTGCTTCTTCAATAACTTCCTGGTCCTATACCATAAGTGAGCAACAAGTAGTGTAAAGAAGGGAAATGACAAATTTAAGAACTTACTTACACCTTCAGTCCTTCATTTGGGCGCTTGAGACTCCATGACAACTCGCTGTCCACCCAAAATTCGTCTCAGTAACCGATGCCGGTCACATCTCAGTCTACAGCCGACCGATGTCGGTTCCCTGCGACTGCCTCCCTGCCGACGTCGGTTTCCCCTGGCCGACGCCGGTCTCTGTCTGCCCCGAGTCACCGACGTCGGGCTGCACATAGCCGACGTCGGTCCCTATCTGGACGCCGACGCCGGTTTTCCTGTCGACATCGGTCTCTGTGTTTTTCTTGTGAGACCTGACTTTTTCCCGCGAGCTCTTTTTGGATCAAAACCTTGTCCAAATTACCCTTGCTCTGCTCAGAATTCCTCTGCACCTTATGCTGAACTCTGTCCGTCACTTTCTCCTTGAAAACCAAGGCTTTCCCATTCTTGTCACTAACATCGGATTCCTCAAGAAACCTTACCTTCTTCTTCTGCATACAGAAACCATGATCCATGCCTTCCAAATCCGAAAGCATATTCTTTGACTCAAGAACCAGCATCTCCTTCTTATCTATGTGACCAAGCCTATCAAGCCACATCTCTGAATCTACAGCTGAAGTAGATAACCCAGAAAGAGAATCAGTAAAACAAGTAGATAGATAAAGCGTACCTACTTTCTTACCTCTAGCTATAACAAGTGTACCCTTGGTAACCTTCCAAGAGTCTGCTGTGAGAGTTACTGTGCAACCCTCTTCACCCAAACTTCTAACAGAAATCAGATTCCGCTTCAGAACTGGGACATGCATGACCTCCTTTAACACCCATGTGTCACCTGTCTGCAATTTCAGCTTCACTTTGCCTTTGCCAACAACCTGACAAGGCTTACCATCCCCTACACAAATTTCTCCAAAGTCTCCCTGGACATACTCATGAAAAAATTCTCTATGTGGAGATGCATGAAAAGAGGCACCAGAATCTAATACCCAAGATTCTACTTTATCCAAAGAACATACCAGAGCATCCTGTGCAACGTAGCCTGCAACATCTGCTTCTTCTTCATGTTCTTCATGATGATCTTCACCCGATCTGCAATCTCTCTTTAAGTGCCCTTGCTTTCCACATTTCCAGCAGGTTATTCTGCCATACCTGGACTTGGATCTTTTGCCTGTCTTCGACCTTGATCTCCCACGCTCTGTCCTCTCTCTTGGCCTTCCTCTTCCTTCAACACTCAAAGCATTTCCAGATAATTCACCTGTGCTTTTCCTATGTATCTCTTCATTCAAGATTACACTCACAACATCATCCACTTTTAAGACTTTTGAAGGAGACACAGTATTAGAAACTGCCATTACCAAACCTTCCCAACTTTCAGGTAATGAACACAAGATTAAGAGAGCTCTAAGTTCATCATCAAATACAATATTAACTGAACTTAACTGGTTTACCAAACCATGGAAATCACTAAGATGGCTATGAACAGATCCACCTTCCAACATTTGCAAATTAAATAAACGCTTCATAAGAAATACCTTATTTGAAGCCGAGGGTTTTTCATACAAATTTGCCAAAGATTTCATCAACTCCACCGTTGTCTTACACTGTGATAAGCTGGAAATCACAGATGAATCAAGACTCAATCTAACAGATCCCAGAGCCTTCCGATCAAGAACCTCCCATTCTTCATCTTTCATATTCAAGGGTTTGCTAGCAACCCCACCCAACGGTAAGTACAAATCTTTCTGATATAGATAGTCCTCAATCTGCATCCTCCATAATTGGTAGTTCTTGCCATTAAACTTTTCCATTCGTAGTTGACTTCTTTCTGCCATTGCTCAACTCCCACTCAAATAGAAACCCTGTGAGTAACCTGTAATCAAAACACACTACCCAGATCTACACCAATCTGTTAGTATCCCAACCAAAAGCTCTGATACCACTTGTCAGGAATCTAGAACAACAAACATGTTCTGATACCACTCGTTAGGATCTTGCTCCTCAGAAAGAGCATAGTATGATTACCAAATATAAGCAATTGAATATGCGGAAATAACCAGAAACACAAGTAACTAGAATTCACCAATAGCACAGAATATGAGAGACAATACACTATCTTGTATTAACACTATACAGAAAAGAATACATCAAAGAGCCGCCACACTCTTTCACCTTACAGAGATTCGCCACATCTCAAGTGTACAGTAATTCTTCTCACACACACTCTCCTACACAAAAACGGTCCCAACAACCAACTCACACACAGAATTGGTGTTCACCTCACCAACCAGTCAGTAATAACCCTGCCGGTACACCAAGCACTCTATAGCACTTCAAGCTGATCTCTCATGAACCTGCAACCTGCAATTCAAAGACCAAACTTACATGTAGATCCCCAATGAGCTTGCAACAACCTGCAACTCATAGATCTTACAACTAGAAGGAACTCTTCCTTTCTATCTCATTCCTTAAACAATACATGCCAATGGGTCTATAAATAGATCCCTAACTCAAACACTAACTTAGACTCTTAATTTAGACAATTATCCTCGCAGCCCAAGACTCTGGCTGGTCTTAACATGCAAACTCATCGTTCACTTAACTAACTGTCCGTGAAACGAACACTTCGGGAACACACAGGCGACCGACGTCGGTCCCTGCTGGTCTGGTTCTGCCGACGTCGGCCGACTTCCTGCCGTCGTCGGTTGCCTTCTGCACTGGACTCTGCCGACGTCGGTCATGCTGCCGACGCCGGTTCCTGTAGAACTCAGCAACCATCTGTTCCTCAGTTTGCAAAGGTTGAAGCTTTTAGCTCCACAACCTAACAATAACTTGGTGAGTGTGAGTGAACAAAGTCAACTCACACTATCAAATTGGTGAGGTCAAATGAAAAAATCAAGTCCAACATACAAACTTGGAAATATTGAGTGGTTAATCAAATCAACCATACCAAAAATCAAACCAATTATTGTAGTATATTGGCTCAATATAATCCATAAAAATCCAACATGGTGGGTAGTGATGTTTGATGGTATAACTTGATCTTATTTTAATGCCTAATTCCTGGTAATAGGGGTGTGAGGGGGAAATACCCTCCCACTATGGTTGCCATGGGGGTCCAAGGGGTAATGATCTAATGGTAGAAATTAAGTTAATACTTTTTCCCCCTAATTTATAACCCTCCTTTGATATGAGGGCATTATAATCAAGTGGTAAAAAGTGAGAGAGTGAAGAGGATATTGTAGTTGATGTATTGCAGGTTTTTCCCTTTATTTGTTGGAATGAATAATAATAAGTACTAGCATTTTTTGTGTGGACATAGCCCATATTGGGTGAAACACATTAAATATGTGTCTCTATTATGTTGTGTTTTCTAAATTTTAATTCTATCTTTATTTTATTATTATTGCTTTACATTATATATTCCTAACAAGTAACAGTCCCTAAAAGTGTTTAGAATATAAAACTGATTGTATTTTTCAATATTTAGCATACATTGCATAGCATATGCATCTTAGATATGTCTCATGATCATATGAATCCAAGAAGGGAGGTTAGTATAGTGTTAGTTTAAGTAATAAAACTCAAATAAACACACTAAAACTTACACTCCTAACCTAGATACTAGGGAGAAATTAGTAACAAACACTAAATGAGAGCACAACAAAAACATAAACTATAATAACTCTTTTACCTTCCTTGGGAGATCTAAATGGATTTGTTGAATGGATTTCTTGTCTTGTGCATCAAGACGTCTTTGGAAATGGAGGTTATATATCTCCTTCTCTCCTTGGCACCTTAGCTTTGATGTTGCTTGGCTTAAGATTTTGACATTATAACACTATTGACATGAGTCTCATGGATCAAATCTTTCATAATAACTCTACATTATCCAAACTTTTTAATGAAGAGGTATGGCCTTGTATTTATAGCCTTATGAATTATCTCTTACCCAAGGTGAGTCAAGGTTGAGTTTAGGCTTGGAATGGGTTCAAAATAACCTTGGTGGGTTAAAACTAACTCCAATAGAGTTAATAGTTATCAAGTAATTATGATTTTTAATTACTAGGCATGGCTCTCAAAATTAAATATTTTAGGACATTTTCAAAGAGATTGACAACTCATAAAGGTAATGATGAAAGGATAGGATATTTTGAATTTTTAAATTTTATTTTTTAGATATTAATTAATTTAAAATGGATAATTCAACTAGGCATTTAATATGATTTAGTTTTTTAATTGATTTTGATTAGCCTTTTAGATATTTCAAGATTTATTTGTGTAAGTGCCCCACTTAATAGGTCCATAGGCCAAATTGGCAGTTGTTATACCATAATGCGATTAGGGATGAATCTACGAGAGGTTATTATTACATAAAATAAAATACTCTAATTAGGGATGCCTCAACATAATTATGAGCTTTGATGAAAGACGCACAAGAAAATTTGAGACATTGAGGAATTCTTAAGCTTAATTTACAATGTTTGGTAAGAATAGATTTGAAGTCTAGTCAGAAGCCAGTGGTGGCCAGTTTTAGGTGTCTACATGTTTCATGTTGAAATTGTGTATAATAATGGTACCAATGTATATAATTCTATGAAAAATATGTATCTAAATCATATAACTATGAATTTGGTCAATATGATAAATGTGTAAGTGTGGCAAGCATGTTTCCAAAACATGCACCTACTATATATATAAAATTATAACTGGTGTAAGCATGGAGAACATGTTCCCAAAACATGCTCCCACTGTATATGGAGAAATATGAAAATTGATATAATTGCCAATGTGGAGGACATGTTTCTAAAACATGCCTCCATTGTAATTCAGGTATGCTACATACAGAGAAAGTGTTAAAAACATGTTTTTAAAACATGCCCTCACTGAATATAAAATTATGAATGTGTGGAAGCTATGTCTCGATAAATGCCCCCATTAATATCTAAAACTATGAATGTGTAGAATACATGCCTTTATGACATGCACCAATTGATATGCCCCCCTTTAAGTTGAGGAAAGAATATAAATTGTTAGTTACCTCACCTCAAAAGGATAAGATAACCATATAATTTTGAATGAACCATGTAGCATATAAAATAACATGTCTAGGTAAATGTATCATTAAATCACATATAATGTGATTATATCAAGGCATACGATGCATGATAAAAATCATGGCAATGTCTAGATATTAATAGTACAAGTTCAACAAGTAACCAATCACACATACAAGAGCACTCAAAATCAAGTCAATAGATAATGGCATAAAGAGACTACATATAAGGGGAATATTCAAATGTTTTACAATTGAAGGGACATAAATTAGTCAAATGTCCATTGAGGAATAAATGACATATTCAAATATGTACATAAAATAAGAAATGTGATTTAACAATTTTGTAAATATTGGTGTATTATTCTTAATTTAGTTAAAGGGTATGAGTAGTAAAATTAGTAAATAAATATGTAATTATTAAGATACTAATTTATGATATTTGATTGCAATTTGAAATTTTCTAAAAATAGTAATAAGGGGAATAAAATAAGACTTAGTTAGAAACTAATTGATTTGACTAAGATAAAGGTTAGAATTCATTGTGTAGGACTATGACACTATCACAAACTAAGATCTGAACTTCATTTTGTGATTGGATAGGAGCATCAAAACTGGATAGGAGTGGTACTAACATTGTATTCCACCTTTATTGCTATTATCTTGAGGATCTAATCTTTCTAAATTTTTTTTACCAGATCTATGTGACCATGTTTGTGAAGTTTCAATAGTTGAACGTCTGTAGAGCTCCCTATAGAGTAGATTTTATCTTCAAACCCTATGTTCCATTATGCTTTGACCAATTTAGAGAAAAAATGGGAGATTATTGTGTGTAATATTCATTAGACATGGATCCACAACTATTGTATGGGCACGCTACCTACATACCAATACTCTGAAGAGGGATCAAGTCATATGTAGTTCTCCCACTTTATGTGCTTTATGAAATTGTGCATATGACAATACAAAATGCTAAACTAGATGTGCTTGAGGTGGCTAGGGACTGATGTAAGGATTTTAATAAGCTTGTAAGTGTGTTGGTTGGCTATATACAGAGAATATGGAAGATTACTTGATTAGTCTTGTTTGCTTAGTGATAATTACCAACCCTCTCCAAATGATCTTTGAATAGAATTTTATAGGGATTTATTGGTCATGGGTTGAATGTACTCACATTAGGTCAATAAGGATAAGGATGGAGAACCAGAATAAATTGACCATTAGGGCCATAAATGGACTTGGACAAGAGCATTGAAAGCAGACAGAGTGGCACCAGTGCTATAGTCTTAGTGTGGCACTATTGTCCTAAGTAGACAAGACCTAGGGGGTGGATCTATCATGGAAAAAGGAGTCTAACTCAGCTAGGATCAAGTATAAAAGGTTATGAATGACTAAATTTTCCCCACTCATGAGGGTCATGAAAGCAAGCAAGAGAGACCTAATGGTTGGGTATCATTAGCCACAATGAAGTTACCAATTTTCATATTTTATATGACTACATTTGCCCCCACTTTATCTTAGTGATGTAGCAAAGTGAAATACTAGGATAAAGGAAAAATAGAAAATGTACCTGAACTTACTTGCAAGGGTGAAGCTCATGAAGCTATGTGATGTTGGGTGTGCATAAAGAGAGCATGTTATAAAGTGTGAATCTACAAGGGTGAAGCTCATAAAGTTGTGTGATGTATGGTGTGCATAAAAACATCATGTTGTAAAGTGTGAATATATTGTAATTTTGAGTGATGTTGAGTAATATTGGATGATGTTGTACCAAGAGTAATATCATGAATGGAGCTGAGTGCTCAATTCCCTTGAGAGTGGCTCAAGAATGCAAAGGTTAGCCCTTTTGATCCATCATCACCTACTAAGTGAAGCTAGGTGGTCATACATGTTATAATTGATGTTTGGAATATGTGTTCAATCACTCTAAATAGGTGGCTCAAGAATAAAAAAGTTAGCTAGTCCTTTGGCTTCATTATTACCCCATGAAGTGAAGCTATGAATTGATGCTGGTATGAAATGTGTGTCGTATGAGATGGATCCTAAAGCCCATGAATGTACTATGATCTAAAAATGTTGGCATGGATAGCCAAATATATGTTGGAAACTAGGCCACTCTTGGCCACTCTGAAATATGGAGATTAGGCTTGTATGAAAGCCACTCTAAAATTGGTGCACTAGGCTTATATGAAATCCACTTAAAAACTTAGGAACTTGGGAATGCAAAAGTTAGGCTTGTATGAAATCCATTCCAAAATCATGCCAAACACCTATAGATAAAATAAGGCAAGCAACTACTAAGAATGCTTGGGTAATGCTAAACTCAAAAAAAAGAAACAAATGTGCCACACACATTATCCCCAATCACTAGTGTTTAAAACATAGATTCTGATTTGGAAGTCATTGACTATCATATCTAATATTGGAAGTGAGAGCCATCATGTCATGCATGATTCCTCTATATCTGGATTCACTAAGCAAAAGTGTACTAAAAATTATTGATTCTAAACTACTTTGGTTGTGAAAATCTGTAGTTGAACCTACTTTTATGCCTGCTTTTGGAAAGTATAGTTTTTTCTATTTGGATAAGAGCACCAAAAATGAATGATAGTGGTACTAACGCTGTAGTCCAATCTTGGAATTGTTGTCCTAGGCCAAATTTGGTAAATATTTTGACATTTTCATTATTTTCTTAGTTTGTTCTGACTAGTTTGATGTTTGGTTATTGTTCTAGGTGATTTGAAAACCTACTTTTTTTACTGTTAAGAGCTTTGGTCTCTATGACAAAACCTCTATTTATTGTCCCCTCTTCTAAGGGTAGGAATGAAGACCCTGTAATGAATTCTCTTAGAAGAAAGAGCCTTAAAAGCATGTTATGATTCAAATATATATGATATAGCAATGATAATCAATAAGATATCTCAAGATATAGCATGGTTTATAATGAGATATTGTTAGATCAACATGGGTATGCCTAGATAGATATAACAATGTAATAGCATATGTAATGTACTAAATTTAAATTGGAAGTGTTAGTTATTAATTATTAGTTATCATGGAGGGATGGAGCATGATACCCATCATGGCATCCAAGAAAGTGAGAATCATGCATGATGTGTATCATGGCATTTCAAATAATCAAAAATCAATCAAGAAACAAACACACAAGGCAAGAAGAAATAAATATACAAGGTTAGCCAAGGGGCTAAGTAAACAAGGGATATGGGCACATGTCACTCAAACTAGAAGGCAAGTATACAAGGCATGTTCAAATGCCACATACACATACAATTGAAATAAGTGAGGTTGGCATGAAAGCCACAATCACATAGAAAAGTATAGGTAAAGGACATAAGCAAATGTCCTAAGGCACACACTTGAATAGAAAAAAAGAACATTGGAAAATGTCCTAAGGTACACACAAGACATAGAAGCAAAGAACATTGGAAATTGTCCTAAGGCACATATAAGAGACCAATAGGAACTAAAAAATGCAAACAATATAGCTATGCTAAGAAAAAAAGGAAATC
The DNA here is from genome assembly GCA_037957365.1 of Torreya grandis. Taxonomy (NCBI): domain Eukaryota; kingdom Viridiplantae; phylum Streptophyta; class Pinopsida; order Cupressales; family Taxaceae; genus Torreya; species Torreya grandis. The sequence continues at coordinate 4,436 of JARHVA010005108.1, read as the reverse complement.
ATGTAAATATTAGAAATATAATCACACCTAACTAATCAAATAAGAAAGTGAAAGTATACAAGATATGGTAGTACAAGACAGTATATGTTAATAAATACACAAGTGATATGTACTAGTAAGTGTTGATAGAGTAATATGTGTAAGCTAGTAAATAATGTACATCAACATGACAACTAGAGTGTGTGGTTTAGGAATGACATAATCTGGATGGTGTAGTCATGTAAAAAATGCCCCCAATGGGTAGATATATTGATCTGTCTCAAATGTAGAAGTAGGATGCCCCCTCAATGGGTAGAGTGAAGCAATCAAGGATCTGGATGTCACTGCACACACTCAAAGATCAAGTGAAACATGTTAATGTAGATAAGTCAATAAACAATATCATAGAATAACAGATAAAGTCTAACATGGTAGTAGAAATGTAAAGCATGGATAATGCATATAATTGAAATATTTTTGTGTTTTTTAATTATTTTAATGTTTTTGGATTTTGATATAAGATATGTAAAATCAATCATAAGGGGACTATGTACAAGGAATTAAAAAGAAGCTATATACAAGTAATATTTGAAAAAATTATGTACAAGTAAGGCTGAGAAAAGATGATACTAACTAACAAGTCTCATGGGAGACTCCCTATCATGGTGTTTTGTATCAAACAAAGGAATCATGTGTGATTATGAAGCATGAGGGAATGACTATGAATATGATTTTGGATATTTGAATTGATTGTCAGTATCTTGGAAATCATAATAATCTGTATGGTTCCACTCATCATTATCTTCTTGATTTTGAACCAATGGAATGTTAGTGTTGCCTTTTTTTGTATCTAGATATTTTACTTTGTTAAATTATGTTTGTGAATTATTTTATTTAAGATTTTCAATAAATCCCAAACCTTGGTGACAAACATTATCAACTGCTAGAATAGGAGTAGTGATGCCTTGAGCTTGCTTGCCTAACCCTTGACATTGATAATCAAACTATTGTAGATATTTTTGACCAAACCCATACTGCTTTGAAAGTTGGGCCTCATTTTAGAGAGGTATATTTGTATCTTTTTCATGTTTTACCTATGCCTATAATACTATTCCTTGCTCTAATTTTGATTTTTTGATCCTTTTGTTATTCTGAGTTATGCTTTGGTAACCACTTTTGTACTATTTCTAAATTTGACCCTTTGTGAATGTGTTTTGGTGTCACGGTAGATTGATTTAACTTGTATATGGTCCTCATTATCAATTATCTATTGTATATGTTGTTTCAATGCAAAACATGAATCTATGTGATGCCCATGCATTCTATGATATGCACAATAATATCTATATCTTCTCACTGGATGTAGAGGAGGTAGTTTGATCAACTTAGATTTGATCATTTCCCTTAGTACTTAACTTGAACATTTTTTTACCTTTGAATGATTTTTGAATCACTAGTTGTAGATTTACTTTGTTATGATTTCTTTTTTTGATATTTAATATTACATGTAACTAATTGACTAGGTGAAGGTCCATATACATGATTGACACTAGGGTGCTTTTGAGGTTTTTATTTTATAATCTTATTTTACAATGTTGTGATATTTTCATGTAATAGCTGATTCTATATTTGTAAATCTGAAAATAACTTGCTCATACTAGTGAGTTGATCCCTTAAAGTCTCACAAGTGTAAACCTTAGTTGCTTTCGATTGAACATGTAAGCACATATGTTGAAGAGGTTTTGAAGAAGCTATGGTATGAATGTATGCATTTGGAAAAATGGTATGGATTTCCTCACCTTTTAAATGGGTGATATCATGGACTTGGTTAAAGGTAAAGTAGTTATCAGCCTCTTCGGGGAGAGGAGGAAAATGAAACTATTTCCTATGTATAAGATATGACATTAAAACTTGACAGGTGGTTGTTAGATTATGCAATGGATCCTCTAGGTAGAAACCATGTATATGAGATGAAATTCATGTAATATTTATATCAATAGGATTATAAATAACATTCCACATGAGATATGGAAAACAAGGGATAGAGATCATGGAACATTGCACTAATGCATAAAGAATTTTGACTTGTGCTATGATATTTCTAATGTGTTTAGCATGATAAACTTGAAATTTTTTCCATATGAGAGATAGAAAGTAAGGGACAGAGAGCATGAAATTATTCATGAATTCATAATTTTTTTTGACATGTAATATGAGATTTCTAATGTGTTTAGAAAAATAGAGTTGGTAATTATTTTGCATGAGCGCGCGCGTGAGAGAGAGAGAGAGAGAGAGAGAGAGAGAGAGAGAGAGAGAGAGAGAGAGAGAGAGAGAGAGAGAGAGAGAGAGAGAGAGAGAGAGAGAGAGAGAGAGAGAGAGAGAGAGAGAGAGAGAGAGAGAATGCAAAAGGAATATTTAAATCTTGTGCATTTTTAGTAATAAATTTTTTAATATCATAGCTTATTATAAAAATTAAGCATGAAATTCAAATAATGAAGCTTTATACTAACATATGGTATAATTCATCATTCATATACATGATAAGACCAAGTATGGTCTCCTTATTATTTATAATAAATGTAAGAAAAAATTGTAAATAAGTGAGATCCATTTTTGCAATCTGATTATAGATGTAAGTTGATACCTCAAGAATGAATGGGACTTAGTATAGGTAGCTAGGGTTTGAAAGATAATTATTTTGAAAAATTTACTATGAAAATTTGAAATTGAAAGTGAATTTTTGAGTTAAATATGCAAGTAAAAAAATTAGAAATTTATTGAAAAATTTGTGATTTAATAGGACCTAGTAAAAAATCAAAAAATATATAAAACATTAGTAGATAATTTACCCTAGGGTTTATAGGGTTTTTGTGCACAAATGAAGTCAGATTCACCAAATGATTTAACAAAATTAGGAGTAATACACCAATATTCCCAAAATTGTTAAATCAAAATGACATATTCAAATGTTAAAGAGGAAATCAAAGGCATGGGGGATACAAATAATGGATCATATTCAAATGCATAAAAAACAAGATAATAACAATGTAAGACACTTAATAAAGTGTATAAATGAAAGTATAAGAAACTAACATAAACATATCAGAGTAGCCCATGGACCCAATGTGTTAGCAAAAAGCATCAAGTACATAACATATCAAGTACACTATAGATGATATAATAATTGATAAAGATGTATAATTGTATATTAGCTCAAACATGATAATGTAAAGTGACCATAAATGATATAACTTGGATGTATCATGATCAAATAAGGTGGATGCCCCCAACATCCTAATGATGTGAGAAGAGGGAAGACCCAACATCCATAAATGCATAGATCATGTATCTATGTATGCATGTATCATAATCAAATAGAAGTGTGAAACATGTGTATGTACAATTAATTGATATGCTATCCATCAACATATAACTAAAAACATAATGCCAAGGAGCCAATAGAATATGTAGATGCTAGAAATATTTTTGGATTTTTGAATGTTCTTGGTATTTTTAGAATATTTGAAAAATAGAAAGACTACCCTATGACATAATCCAATAAATGGTAAGAAGGTTGGAATGGATATAATAGGGTGTGATAAATTAATGGATGGTAACAAAGAGTTTATAATTAATAAGTTTAAATGGGGTTTAGGAAGAAAGTGAAGCCATTATATCCACAAACTTATTTGTAGATCATGGAACAGACTGGATAAGGTAATCATCAAATGATGCTAAGAGTACATCTACTAGTTGTTTTTACTTTTGCAAGACATCATTCTTACATTGGTAGGATTCGTTTACTTGGTTGAATATAAGTTTGGAATTTCCAAAGACACTAATGGTCTTAATTTCCAAGGCTAGAGTATTTTGGAGACATACCACTAGGGATTCATACTCAGATACATTATTGGTGCATTCAAAATCAAGTTTAAAGGAAAGGGGAAGAGATTTTCCATCAAGGGGAATGAGAATAACTCTAGAAACCCCCACCACACTAGAATTTTGAGCCATCAAATAACATGGTCATTTGTTAGGTGTGGTCCTCTTGAGAAAGAGTCATGATAGACTCATTCAAAAATGCAAGAGGAAGTGGTTAGTTATCTAGTAGAGGATCTTCAACCAATTGGTTGTCAATGAATTACCCTTTAATTAACTTTTGTTAGAGGAACTCAAGGTCAAACTTAGTTAGGAGTATGAGCCACTTATCCATACGCTAGTTTTGGTATGGTTTAGAGTGCATGTACTTGAGGGGGTCAGTGTTAGTGATGAATAAAGTTTTATGATTAAGATGTTAATGATGAAGTTTCGAAGCCACAAAGACTAGGGTGACGCAAAGTTTCTTAGAATGGGTGTACCAAGTCTCATACTCTATAAGTGTTAAAATTATGTAGTAAACAACTTTCTCATTATTTTATTCATCATGGTGAGTGAGCATTGACCCTAAGGAATGATTA